>SKCR01017687.1:0-138027 GCA_019454045.1 Zanthoxylum bungeanum
CAGTTGCCATTGCTCGTGGAACTCAGATTTTTGAGAGTTGACTTATCAACTGGTGATTCAATATCTTTATTAGCAACTCTGAGAGTCATACCTATATTTGATACGTTGACGTATATATTTTATCATGAATGATTATTTTGGGATGGATCATAGAGATCATATATGTGTGTGTGTGATATTATTCAAATTAGATTTTAGCTTGTATTCAATGATTTAGTCCGGTTTATAGAGGAAACTCTGTCAATTTCATGTTTCTGTATCATCTCTACCCTACCTAAGGGACAGGGTGACATGTTGCATTTGCCATTTTTTTTTATTTAAATTAGTTATAACTTGAACAAAATTGATTAAAGTTTGAGTTGCCACAAATAATTTAGACAATTTATTAAAAACATGTTAAATGAGTTTTTTTTTTTTTTTTTTTTGCCTTCTAAAAAACATAAAATTGTGATAAATGGGTTACGCTATAATAAACAGGTCGATTTAATGTTTTAGATTCTTGACCTGTTTAAAAATGAATTGAGTTCATGCCACTCAATAATGATTTGACACGAACATAAAATTTCCATTTCTAGTTATATTAGTTAAATTAATTCTAATTAAACGAGTTAAATTGGTTATGAAATAATATTGAATTAAATTATATATAATTTGAACTAATTTATTTGTTAGTTAATTATTTTCAGAATAATTTTTTTTTAATTATACTTAATAAAAAATGATACTTTAATTCAAGGAAAAAAAAACATGTAATTCTCTTTCCCTACAATTTCACTCTCTCCTTCTTTTATTATGACCAATTATGCTTTATTTATAACCCCAATGAATGAGCATATCCATCTTAATTATTAGAGGTATTATTTCACATTAGTTGAGAATGAATATTGAGCTACGAATATAAATTTGAGGCATCCCTTTATTTTTTAACTAGCTGTTAAGTATGAGTATTTTTTTTATACACCTAAATGAATTTATTATAGGATGATACATCAATAGGTTCGTTTCAACATAGACGGATTCAACGCAGGCCCAGTAGGTCTGGGCTTCAGGACTCCTAGTATTTTATCAATTCTAAGATCTTAATAAAATTACCCTAAACCATTGATTCTTAATCATTTTCGGAGACAAGAAAGAATTTTCAATTGAGCTGATTGATTTTGTATATGGGATATATCTCAATGACGCAGTAGTTGCATAAATTGCACATGCAAATAAGAAATAGGCATACATATTTTTTTTTCAAAAAGAAATAGCCTGAAGTGAGTCATAGGGGGAATGTTAAAAATGAAATGACTAGTGCTTCTTCTCTTTGGATTGCCATTCTGATCTTGCTCGGACTATCTCAGCCTTATCAGCCTGCATTCTAAGTAAATGCGTATATTCCAAGTCTGCTTTCCTATTACTGGATTTATTATTGGAGTCTTCTTGATTGACGGTAGCTGTCAATGACTCCAGCAAATTTGATTGCCGACACTCTCTTCGATACTCCAGTGTCATGCTTGTCATATTGTAATCTTCCAACACATGTATTGGCACACTCTGCACATAAAAAATAAGATGTGTGGTAAGAATAATAAAGCTAGTATTCAATATACAAGGTTTCCGTAATAAGTATGGGTTTAGAAAAGCTCACGATTTACGTAGTTTTATTCCTATTTTTTCATAGAGAGGTTGTTTCCGGTAAGGGCAGAGGCGGGATTTTATTTTAAAGATTTATTTTTTTTCATATATTATTGGTAAACTAAATATTTTATTAATTTTTTTAAAAAAAAATATAAGAAATTATGGTATCGGCATCGGGTTTGGACATAGACAACCCTCTCCTGATACCACCCATGATTTTTAAGTTCAAATCTATGACCAAACACATATAGTAAATGAACACTTAATCATCATGCTAAACACAATAAAACTAATGAGAATCAAAATTCTTATTGCTTTGATATAGGTTATTTTGAGATTTATTACCTCCAAAATCCATCCTATGTATTTGACATTGTTCACGTGCTGATTAGCATCCATGTCACTCCATCTTGGCTGGACAGTAAACAAGAAGGCTAACAAATTTAATATCCATAAATGAACAAGCATGGCAGCAATGATAATTATAACATTACTTACAGCTAAACCGGATCGAATTCTCCCAGCGGTTTCATCAGTCAGCTTGTCAATTTTTCCAACATCGTTTCTATCTCGATCGATAGCAAAGGTGCTTAGGTAAAATGGTAGCACCTCTTGCCTCACTTGTTCAGGAATCTTGGACAACTTTCTAGTTTCTCTGTTCATGATCACCCAGGTGCTACACAGTAATCATAGTAGGAGTTAAGTCTTTACAGCTAATTAAGAAAATAAACTGGAGTCCAAATCTTCTGTCCCATCAATTATGCTCCACTTCGTGTTCCACCAATTAAATTTGGAACAATTTGATTGGTGGAGTATTAAAGTCAGAGTTCTCTCATTTAATGAGAGATATTAGTTGTCCAAATTTGATTGGTGGAGCACGAAGTGGAGCACACTTGATAGGACAGAAGATTTGGACTCAATAAACTTAGTTGCGCTTATTTTATAAAGATACTATGAACGCCCCTATCGTTTTTTTTTCTTATATACTAGCTTTGTATTTACTGTTCATCATTCATTAGGCTTCGAAAAGGACGAGAATAAGACCTGAGGACTGATATAACTATATCAGAAGACTGTGATAACACGTCCTGTAAACTAATAATTACATGAGATCTTTATTCATTGATTTCACTATGAGAAATTAAACCCAAGACCTAATTTATGAAGTAAGGATACCTTAATCAATTAAGCTACCACTTATTAACAATAATTTGTATGCATTTATAACAGTATAAGATTAACTTAATTTTATGCAATAATTATCAATTACAGTTATATAAAATTTCAGAACAAAGCTGAAATCAATAGTACGAATTTCTCATAACTTATGAATGAGATAGTGCACCTTGTTGCTCTTGTTATTATCTCTTGGGTACGGTAGTCTCGAATGATCCAGTCCCTACGCATTGCATTCTTTCCTGCTGCATCAACCCAGGTATCGATCTCAACAACATCTCCCCTGTCCAATTTTTGATATCATTTTCAGGATAATTGAAATCGATAACTGTGTGGAATTAATGGGAGAAATTAAAACATATACCAGCAGCTATATCTCTGAACTTGAACGTGGATGCGAGTGACAACCCAAATGAGTTTCCTGAGGCTCATTTCACGGGTAGCACCGAAGCCATTTCCAGCAAGTCCAGAGCTTGTTACATGATTCAGAGCTGTCTCCTGCACTCATTGTTACATTATTATATTGGACTTGGATAATCTTTTGAAGTTAAAAATAACAACTCTAATTTTGTGAAATGTGTTACGTGGTCCTAGTTTAAGGGTGGAGTTTTCCCTAGCGAATTCAATAATATATTATTATGTATGTTAAAATAATTTAAAAAAATTGAATAAGTAGTAATTATATTTAATACAACTCCAAATATTATATAATTATATATTGGTGGTATCATATCACCCTTACAATAATGGTACTAAAAAATTAATATATATAAATAGTCCTACAAAATGAGATGAAAGGTTATCATAGTTAAATGAATTCTAAAGATTATTACCGCCTTTAATACATAGCAAAATTACCGAATTGAGTGTCTTCATGTTAAGAGATCACCCAATACTTGATAAGGCTCCACATTTGTTAGCGATATCATATGAGATGGGACAATGTATATAAGAAACTAAAATGTAATAGGAAAAAAAAAAGGGTTTTTGAGGAGTCTTTTAAAAAAAATATAGAAATTCTTACTGTAAATGTAATATATATAGTGTGTTTAACAAAAAAGTAGGAATGGTTTTTAATATTAAAAGACAACATTTATACTATAACAATAAAGTTTTATAAAGAAATCAAAATATTGAATTAGAATCATCTCTTTATGTTATCTTCTCTTTATCTCTCATTGACATTATGTGACATATAATTTAATTTTAACAGTTTATATTTCTGTAGATGTCACATGTCACTAAATGATATATCAATGAAATATAGTGAGAGAAAAAAAATATTAGGAATGTAATGAGTAAAAATAAATAAATTATAAATCTAAATGGTTTAAAAGAAAAAAAAAATCAGCGACTTAAATATCATTCTCCAATGGTTTCGTAACCTTTAGTTTCTTGAAGCCGTACAATGCACATGATTGAATGTAAATGTTACATGAATATTTCCATTATTATCAGGATGTTATTTGAAATGAAATCTCATAATGAATAATATATATATATATATATAACTGCATGTTACATCAATATTTGTAGACAGAGTAAACATGAATGAGTAGTTTTAAATAGTAAAAGTAACACCAACCTGAAGGAGATTCATGAGGGTTTCCATGGTGGCAGTTTTGTCTGGTCCAATTTCATATGACCTAATAATAAAAGACTGTCTATAAACAAACCTATCCTCTACAAACCTTCCTAGCAAACATGCATGAAGAGGAGTATCAGGCTGCTGGTTTTGTTTACGAACATTCGGTACTGCTTCATGAACATGAATCCCATTCACTTTCTTTCCACTTTTCATCTCCACTCTCCCTTGATTGCTAGCACTTGCAATCACTGAAAAGCTTCTGCATCGTCTCGGTTCAATCAATCGCCATGAAAGATTATTAAAGCTTAAATTTGCTGCCATGGGGTCAAGCTTGAATAATTTTTCAGCATAGAGTAATGTTTACACAAGTGATGGCTCTGCCATGGGGGGGGTGTCTTTTGCTAAGTGGTCATTCAATTTCTTTTCTAATTAACTTGTGTTGCCTTGTTG
Source organism: Zanthoxylum bungeanum (assembly GCA_019454045.1). NCBI lineage: Eukaryota > Viridiplantae > Streptophyta > Magnoliopsida > Sapindales > Rutaceae > Zanthoxylum > Zanthoxylum bungeanum. The sequence goes on from SKCR01017687.1 coordinate 4,838, forward strand.
AATAGAGTAAATTATTTTCAAGAATTAGTTGGTGTAACAACTTATGCACAAAAGCATAAGACAATGAGAGGCAAATTTAGCTGGGATTTGCAGTTGAACCACTTTGATGGGTGGGGGAGAATTATTAGAGAGGTCACAGAGAATAGAGATGACTTACACTTACACGTAAATTAGAGGAAGTGTACTTATTTTGGATTTTAAGGAATATGCCACAAATTAACTTCTTCTTTTTTTTTTTTGTGCCTTATAACAATTTGTATGAAGTGGTTTTGAATTTGAAGAAAAAGATTTTTTTGTTGGCTGAATAGCAACATATGTAGCAATATATTTTACTCAAAATCGGCTCTCTGTAATGGCACTATATGAATGTGTGAGACGATGGAACCTTCCTCAATTTAAGTGTTCCACTAACGCTAATCTCAAATATAAGATTCCATAAAAAATTATATCATTACATTTAAATATTTTTCAAAAGTAATAATATAATTTTATATAAAAATAATATTTTATTTTTTTATTTTATTTTAATGTTTTATTAGGTATTGTGATTTGATTTGTGATGAGATGACAAAATTGTATTTTACTCTAAACATAATTTTTAGCTGTTTGGCTAATGATAAAAAATTACGACTATTAATCATACATGATTTGTGGTGAGATGACAAAACTGTATTTAAGTGTCCAAATAATTTATTTACACATTATATTTGATGTAATATAATATAAATTATTAAGTGGGATATGTGTCAAGTAATTAATCATTTTATTTAATTAATCAATATTGTCCTAATATTTAATATATTTAATTTAATTAAAATATATTAAATTAGGAACAAGTGTCACTTTATCACAGAAGACATGAAAAAGTTATTTTGACTTGACAAATGACTATTTTGCCTCTATTACAATTAATGAAACACTACAAGAAATTACAGTTTTAACGACGGAATTTAGCGACGGAATATTCCGTTTCAAAATTTAACGACGGAATAGAGACGGAATTGAAACGGATAATGAAATTTGGGACGGAATTTAGCGACAAAAAAAATTTCATCTCTAAATTAGAGACAGAAATGAAAATCCGTCGCTAATTAGAGACGGATTACTATTCCGTCGCTAATTTTGTTTAGAAACTGAATTTTTCCGTCGCTAATTAGAAACAGAATTTCAATTCCGTCGCTAATTTTAAAATTTTTTTTTTTTTTTTTTTTGTTAATTAGAAACGGAATTGTTCTGTCTCTAATTAGAAATGGAATTAAAATTTCGTCGCTACTTAGAAATGGAATTTTAATTTCGTCGCTAATTAGAAACGGAATTTCAATTCCGTAGCTAATGTTAAAATTTTATTTTAATTTTAAATTTTTTTGTTAATTAGAAACGGAATTGTTCCGTCGCTAATTAGAAATGAAATTAAAATTCTGTCGCTAATTAGAAACGGAATTTCAATTCCGTAGTTAATGTTAAATTTTTATTTTTATTTTTTTGTTAAGTAGAAACGGAATTATTCCGTCGTTAATTAGAAACAGAATTAAAATTTCGTCGCTAATTAGAAACGAAATTAAAATTCCGTCGCTAATTAGAAACGGAATTAAAATTTCGTCGCTAATTAGAAACGGAATTAAAATTCCGTCACTAATTTTAAAATTTTTATTTTTATTTTAATAATAATTTAAACAATAATAATAATTTAAAACATATACTGCCATACCGTATACATGGAACAAAAAAAAAAACAATTATTATTCCCTTTCACTATTCTTATTAATATCAAAATCTATTATGCACAATTTAAAAAAATAATAATTTAAAAAGTATATTTCCATATACATATTTATGAAAAAAAAAACAATCAGACAAAACAAATATTAATCACTTTTAGTATTATAATTGAAATCAAAATCTATATATTATATTATTCTATCATAATTTTAATAAAATAAATCAACAAGTTGCCTATCGTACTTTTGCTTTAAAAAAATAAATGAACTGACGATTCAGCATTCTAATTCAAATCAAAATTGCTCTTTTTGTCTCCAACAAATATATCATATTTTTAGTAAAATAAATCAGCAGGTTGCCTATACTTTTGCCACTTTGCGTTTCAAATTTTATTTTCATTTTCTTATGTTATATATGTTTTTTTTTAATTTCAGTTTGTTATTTTTTAAAATTAAATATTTTTCATGTCGGCTTAATTTTTCAAATAAGAAGATTTTAAACAATACTAATTTAATGAAATTAAATATTAAATTGAGTTATTATATTTCTAATAAAATTACTATTTAATTGCAACTATATAAGTGTTGATTAACAAACGAGACCCATATTTAATCTTTTGTTTAATAAAATGTTACATATATATATATATATAACAAAGAATGTTTTTGCCCATTTTTTGTGATGATGGTTATAACAAAGAATGTTTCTGCCCCTCATACAGTGTCCTTGTGATATTAGTGGCAGCATATAGGCATTATTTCCCTTTCCAATGAATGTTGTGTTTTCTTAATGTTGGGTAAGCTCTATTGTAATACCTGCTTTGCAATTGCAGCGGCTGGAATTTCTCGGAGATGCAGTCTTAAATTTTTATTTTTATTTTAAATTTTTTATAATTAGAAACGGAATTGTTCTGTCGCTAATTAGAAACAGAATTTCAATTCCGTTTCTAATCTTAAATTTTTTTTTTTATTTTAAATTTTTTTGTTAATTAGAAACGAAATTATTCCGTCGCTAATTAGAAACGGAATTAAAATTTTGTCGCTAATTAAAAACAGAATTTCAATTTCTTAGCTAATTAGAAACGGAATATCAATTCCGTAGCTAATTTTTAATTTTTATTGATAATTAGAAACAGAATTATTTCGTTTTTATTCCGTCGCTAATTTTTAAAATTTTCAATCCCCCCAAAATTTATTCCTTTCGGCGCCACTTTTTTTTTTAAAAAAAAAATAGAGACGGATTTTCTGTCGCTAAATAGAAACGGAATATCTATTCCATCGCTAATTTTCGTCAAATTTCAAAAAAATTTCCGCCTTGTGAAAATTTCAAATGTCTACAAAATTTACAAATATTCCCGCTTCTCTTATTTTTTTCCTCTATATATACATCATAATTTTTTTAACTCTCAACTCCAATACACCATCCAAAATTTTCTTACTCAATTTCATATACCATCAAATTTTTTCATACCTCAACTCTCATTATCAATCTCTCATTTTTCTTATCCCCTCTTTTAAAATTTTCTAAGAAACAAACGGTGGACATTTCGTAAATGGATGGTGGTGTGTCGAAGCTCACGGTGGACATTACGGTATCTTGTATAATTGAAGATGAATATATAACAATTAAAAAATCCACTTTTTAAAAATTTTATACCATTCAAAATTTTTAAAATTTTCCCTCTTCTAAAAATAAAAACTTCATATCTCTACAATTTATAAATTTTTCATATCTATATAATTATAAAATTTCTCACCTCTCTAAAATTTAAAACAAATTTCCTTTCTAAAATTTTAAATTTTTTCATTTCTAAAATTTTAAGAGTTTCATATATTTTTAAAATTTTAAATTTCCCGCCTCTAAAATTTTAAAATTTTCGTTTTTTTTTTTTTTCAAAAAAAAATATATATATAGCTACGGAATAGCTACGGAAATATTCCGTCGCTAAATATTTTTAAAATTTTAAATTTCCCGCCTCTCTAAAATTTTAAATTTTAAAATTTTTATTTTTTAATTTTTTAATTTTTTTTCAAAAAAAATTATAGCTACGGAATATTCTGTTGCTAAATATTTTTAAAATTTTAAATTTCCCGCCTCTCTAAAATTTTAAAATTTTAGATTTTAATTTTTTTTTCCAAAAAAATTATAGCTACAGAATAGCTATGGAAATATTATGTCGCTGAATAGAAACGGAATTTCCGTCGCTATATAGCGACGGATGGAAAATTCCGTCTCTAAATAGAAACATAATTTTTCGTTGCTATTTAGTGATGGAATACTAACCGTTGCTAATTAGCGACGGAAATTCCGTCGCTATATAGTGACGGAATTTCCATCCGTCCCTAACTTTAGCGACGGATGAAATATTCCGTCGCTATTTTTTTTGCGACCAATAAAATAGAGACGGAATTTTACCTTCGCTAATGGTCAATTAGCGACGAATTAGCTACAGATTTTTCCGTCGCTATTTGGCAGTTTTCTTGTAGTGAAAATTTACTTCAAGCTTATATGATAAGCTTTAGAAGTTAAAAGACAATTGTGTTTTTATGCTATCAATGAAACATTTGTGTTAGTTCCATTTTTTATTGACAATGTCCGTAATAAAATAAGTTCAATTGAGTTGTAATAAGTCTTGAAGAACTTGGAGCAATTAGACTAGTATTTGGCAAAGTTGGAGCAAAGTCGTTAGTGCTGCGTTCGTTGAAGTGTTCGAAGGTGCGGCATTAGTGGCACGTTCGCTGTTGGGTTCGAACGAAATATTTCAGAGAGCAAACGTTTGTGGTGCGTTCGAGTAAGAATTAGAACGAAATATTCCAGTGAGCAAACGTTCGTGGTACGTTCGAGTAAACGTTCGAACGAACTTTTTCAGAGGACACGCGTTCGTGGCGCGTTAGAGTGGCGTTCGAACGCCCGTACAGAACTGAGTTATTTTGGATGCGTTTTTAACCTAATTTGATATTGGGAAGCCTATCTTTTTACCCTACCTTTATAAAGCACATATAGTCACCTTTCCTAAGTGTTGAAAAGATATTCCTCTGAGCCACAAAACCTTCATAGCTTTCAACCTACTTGTTCATCACCTTGAAGACTTCTTTGAATTGTTGGGTTTCTACTATAGTCCCAAGATCATTCAAGCAATGAAAATAATGTGAATACAATAAAGAAGTATGGCGGAATCATACTTACAATGATCGGATTTGTGATGCGTTGAACACAAAACTTTTACTCCTATATGAAGCTCTCGGCAATGGCCCTCTTTGTGCTCCTTTGATTTTCGATCAACCTCCATGGAAGTCCTCCAAGCTCCAAGCTTTAATTTGAAATTCCACGCTCATGAGTTTGTTTCCCTATCACCTTTGTGTGACCATTTCGTGTGCTAGCACTCTTGAAGATTTGCAACGAATCCTCTTATTTTTCTCCTTGGTGCTCACGGCTTTTAGAAAAAAAATTGGGAGAGAAAGAGTGCCCTTGGCCAAACATTGAGAGAGAGAGAGAGAGAAGAAGTTGTAATGTGTATTTGGTATTTGATTTTCAAAAAACAAAATACCAATTCTCTTTTTTCCAAAAAGGTACAAGGCAATTAAGCCTTCCAACCACCACCATCAATCACAAGTGACTTACATCACATCACTCAAAGTGACAAGACATCCATCACTTGAATGACTAATGATGTGATGCGTGATGTGACTTGTGGGCCCCACTTGATTTGAAATGCGAGTGGGCTCGCAAACACTCCCGGGCTCGGGTTCGTTAATTCCGAATTAACGAATTTTCCGTTGCGACGTAATTAAAAAAATTTAATTAAATAATTATGCCTAGCAAAATTATTATTCACGTCGCTAGCGAATTAATTCTAAATTAACTCGTTCGCCCGAATTAAAATCTAATTTTAATTTGCGTCGAAATCTAATTTTGTATAATATATCGAATATATTATTTTATCGATTAATTCCAAATTAATCGTTATCTCTCTTTAAATTATATTTTATCCCAGATAAAATATCTCCGTAATTAATCCTAGATTAATTTTCTCTATCTACTAATTAATCCCAGATTAATTATGTACGAGTCGTACGTCATCGGTGAATCTTCGGGAAGCGACCCATGAGATCCCCGGATATGTTGGCAGTAAATCCGATCGTCGGACTATCCGAACATGTACGTACCTAGTACTACGTTTTTACCGATTTACAAGACATGGTTAGCTTCTAGCAAAGTACCGTGCCAACCCAATTCTCCAGAAATATTCTTAAAGGAATATGTAATCTGTATCAGGCGTAATATACATAGTATTGCGTATTGCGATCCAGTATCGGATGTCACGTGCAAGGCCTAGGGCTGGAATTGTGTCTGCCCCGTACGAAGCACATATCGGATCTCTGGTAACTAGTCTCTATAATCGGATAATTATGACCTTGTCATATTATCCCGATAGCTGCAGCATATAAGAGTACCAGTTTCGTATCCTACGTGATCATCATCTCCACTATGACTGGAGTGATACTTTCATCTTGACATCACACCCAATACACTACGATTCTCAATATACCCAAAAGAGGCGTACACAGAACCTGTTAAAGCCCTGGACGACCAAAACCAAAGTATATTGATTGTCGCAAGTATTAGCAGTGCAAGTCTCAGGTTAAGACCAAATACACCTACCCTGATTCGGACTCCCATAGGCACACAGTCATACTACCAATGGGATTCCGAGGGGTCTATCCAAAGCGAAGCTGTTTTCGTACCATCGGTAAACACAACCACCTATTACACTTGCATAAGTAAAAATACTTAAATATATGAGAACTATGACGTTATGCTCTCATAACACGCACAAGTGCAATACTAGTCTATTCTGCATTATCGATGTCCAATCTCGATAATACTCCAACTAGGGATGTTTTAATGATTAAACCTTCATGGATTGATACTGTCACATATCTTATCAATCCGGAACTAATCATATGGACTTTTATCATTTATATATCCCGGTAATCTAATTACAAATGATAAAAGAGCAATTTCCTTTGTCACATAGTTAATTTGTATAACAACACCATGTTCTGTATAAATTGTGATGCTATGGGTCATAATTGTCCAACAATCTCCCACTTGGCCTATAGCCAATCACTCAAGTGTCCTACACTTGAACTATGTACGGTTCGCTCAAACTTTTGCTGAGAAACTGCTTTCGTCAGCGGATTCACAAAGTTATCATCTGATGCGATTTATTCGATCATCACACCGCCACGGTGTATGATCCGAACGAATCAGATGAATAGTTGAAGTGTATACTTGGATCGATAATGAGACCATTAATTCTTTAGCCTGTGCTGTAGCCTACCTCAGCTGCTAACAAAACTACTCCTAATCTTATTAGGATTATTAAGATCCAAATGGTTTCTATTGATGCCTTAGCTGCAGCAATATTCCGCTTTTGTTGTTTATTCGGCAATAGTATCTTGCTTGGAAGATTTCCAGCTAACTGTTCCATTATTCAAACTATATAGTACCTTTATTACGACTAATAGTCATTTTTATCGGTTTTGAAACTTGTAACGGTGAACCCAGTCACTTCAAGTTCTCTTTCTCCATAGTTTAATAAAGCATCCTTAGTTCATCTAAGATATGTAAGGATGTTCTCAACATCAATCCAGTGACTATCACTTGGATTGGCCTGATTGTGACTCCATATGCTCAAAGCATATGAGACACCAGGTCGCGTACATTTATTTTAATGTACGAGTTCTCAGAGAGTGCCAACAACTTTTAGATCTCTCCCAGTAGATCTTTATTCCTAGAATAAAGGTTGTCTCTCCCAAGAATTCTACGGAGAATTTTCATGAGAGCCTAGCTTTCACTGATTGTATTATGGGAATATCATTTCCAAGAAATGATATATCATCATTTTATAGGACAATCATTGTCAGTGCGCTCCCACTATCCTCCTTATATACACAAGAATTATTTTCGTTTTGAATTAAATCATATACCATTATGATTACATCAAAACAATAGTTCCAAGAACTCAATGCTTGCTTCAACCCATAAATGGATCGATTAACTTGCAAACCTTGTTTGCTCATTTTGATGCGACAAAACCGTCAGGATGTTGTAAACATCCTCCAAAAGGTTTCCGTTTAAGGAAAGCGATTTTGACGTTCAGCTGCCACATTTCATGAATGAAACATGCAGCATTAGCAAGCATTATCCAAATGGATTTAACCATGGCAACTTGTAAAAGGTTTCGTCGTAATCGACACAATGTTGATAACGATACCTTTTCGCTACAAGCCTAGCTTTGTACCTTGGTATGTTGCCATCCATGTATGTCTTCCTTGAAGACTCATATAGTACCAATAGGCATAATTCCTTCTAGTACATCAACTAGTGTCCAAACTTAGTTGATATACATGGAATCCATTTCGGACATCATGGAACTTTTCCATAATAGGGAGTCGATACCTTGTATCATTTCCTCATACGTAGCCAGTTTTTATTCCTCAATAAGATTGACATCTTCATGAGGTGAGATCAGAAACCCATACCTCCCAGGTTATTTTCTGACTCTCTCCGACTTACGTGGTTCTTGTGTATTTGAAGATTATGGTACAGTTTCATCCCTGATGAACTATTTGTGTTCCATTAAGGAATCGGTGCCTTGAACAGTATTACTCCGATTTTCATCGAGTTTTACTTTCCTCCCACTTACCACTGCATATAGGTATTCCATTTAAGAAAACCTCATGGAGAGCAACAATTAAATTGTTCTCTTGTGAGTTGTATAAGTACTATACTTTGGTTACCCTAGGATAACCTACAATTTAGGCACTTATCCGATTTGGGTTCTAGTTTGGTATCATCCAAACATATGCCTAGCATTCCCAAATCTTCAGGAATGAGAAAATCCAGTTTCTTTCCTGTTCATATCTAATATGAAGTCTGTCAAACAGATTTTATGGAACCTTATTCAAAATAAGTTTTGCACTGATTAATGCGTATCCCTAAAAGGAAATGGTAGCTCAGAGCGACTCATGATTAACCTTATCATGTCCAACAAAATTCGGTTTATCAGTTCGGACACACCTTCAAATTGAGGTGTTCCGGGAGGAATCCACTTTGAAAGAATACTATACTCTTTCAACTAATTGAGAAACTTATTGCTTAAGTATTTTCATCATGGTCCAATCGTGATGGTTTAATACTTTAGCCGATCTGCATGTCTACTTCGTGTCGAAACTCTTTGATTTTATCAAAAGTTTCCGATTCGTGTTTCAAAGGAAACACATAACCATAACGCGATGCCACATCCGTAAAGGTTACGAAGTGTTCATATCCACCTCTAGCCTAGCTAGATATGGGCCCACTTATGTCACTATGAACAAGGGCTAACAGATCGGTGGCACTTACAATTTTACCAAGTAAGATGTGTTTTAGGCACTTTGCCTAATAAACTAGATTCGTAGACATCATTTGAATAGAATCAAATATGTCCTAGTATCCACTCTTCAAAAGTGTGGATATACGAGTCTTGTTTAATGTATCACAGACAACAATGCCACAAATAAGTCTCAACTGATTAATTCAGTTTGAGCTATTTGTTTGTCATGTTATATGTTTGAGATTCATTTATATTCAAAATATAAATATTGGTATTCACATCTAATGTGTTTATCTCAATATCATCTTTATAAAATAAAACACTTTAGTGTTCTAGAATATAAACGTATACCCGCAACGAGTTAAACCCTGATATAGAGATAATGTTTCTAGTCAAACTAGGTACACTATAACAGTTTCCTAATTTAAGTACACACCCGAAGGGTAGTTCCTAAACTTAGGTTTCTACGGTTAAAACAGTGATTCTCGTCCCATTTCCGATTCGTAGATAAATCTCAATTGAAGTCAGTATCCTTCTAATCAGCAGATTCTGCACATCAGTACATATCTTATGTACCACATCTAGTATCAAAAATCCAATTTTGAAACCAGTAATGAACATGTTTATGAAAAACATACTTAAAGCTGGAGCCTTGCCCCGCTTTCATTTCCTTCATGTCTGTCTTGTCTATACGGCAGTCACACTTTCAGTGACCCCGTTTGCCACTGTTTAGGCATACACCTTGGGACATGTCCTTTGTCTTCCTAGAAGAATTGTGATGATTTTGCCTTTGCCCCTTTTTGAAGCTCTGGCTTTGCCTCCTAGAGCATAGCCATCAACTCTCCAAGAGTTTAATCTTGGTTCATAATGAACATGTCCCAGCTTTCGGGTAGAGACTATAAGATCAAATCTTTGGTAGTCTCGGCCACGTAGGTAATGCCTAGCTAACCTAGCTGATCGATGTCAGCAATCATCTGTGACACCTAGTGCTCGACAGATGTACCCTCTGACATACGTGAGCGAAAGAGATTCTTATGCAATTTATACTTCTAAGATTTAAGAATAAATCTATGAAGATCTTTAATTTCATCATCATGGTAGAATGATCTAATCCTTAATTTTGATGACGAAATTAAAGTGTCATTGCCGTAAGCATAATGGATTGAGCACTAAAGTTATCATCACATGAATCTTCCAAAGATCATGTTCTACTATTTGCTCAACTCCGGGCTTAGGCCCGAGATGTTTCTTTATAAAATAAAGTAACTCCTCATTTCCCAGGACTATCCTGAGGTTCTATTCCCAATCTGAAAATTAAAGCCGTTTAATGACATTTTTACCAGGATTATGTTTTAAACACTAATCTTTCAGTTATCTTGATTGCTATAGTCCAACTATCCAATCAACAATTTCAGGTACTATTTAATATAATGATTACTATAGTCTAACTATATAATCAACTATAATTTAATTATTTAAATTCAAATATATTGATTACTATAATCCAATTATATAATCAACTATAATTTGAAGTAGTTTGAATACAGTCCAACTGTTTTAATTAAAAAAACAATTAAATATTAGTCCAACTAATATATTTAATTATTTGACGAAAAATTGAAATGAGCGCGTATTGGCAAGTATCTAAACGAAATTGTAAATTTAATACTTGCCTCCCACTATTTTTCGGCGAGCCTCTAACCCTCTGTTGAGTACTCGGGAAACCTTGTTTCCTAGTGGGCTTGGATCCCGTTAGATAACACACAACCTTGACTTTGGCCAACAAGATGTATGATATTTAACTAGGTAGATCTCTAAGATCAATTGGATCTCATCCAATTCCTAGATCCAGTAGGTGGACATCCAAGTCCGAAACATATATCTTATATATGCCAATATATCCAATATATTGCTTAACATTTTCCCTCTGAATCAATTAAGCCTTGGCTTTGGCACAACAAACTTAATGATTCCAGTTAAGCGGGACTCATTGACTTTGGAAAGCTTCGTAATCGATGTCGATGGATAAGAAATGATCTTGACTTTGGCCAACAAATCACAACTTGGACAAGACATGCGATATGGAACAAAGTCTTCATGATTCAAACACATCCGCGATGGACAAAGGTCTTGACTTTGGCCAATAAACCAGTGCCAATCTTGGATCTTGAGAATGAATCATTCAATGGAAGGAAAAACGCTTAATATATGTTGAGGGTTTTTCGCATAATTGGCAACCAATTAATTATCTTTGTTAAGGTCTCATCATACACCCTTAAACATGCATTCTAAAAACATAATAAGGCGCGTAAATAAATTTATAATGTTATGCGGATGGATATTTAAAACACTTGTTCCTAGAACAAATCTCTCCATTTCCTCTCTTCCGCTAGCACAAAACTTACTTCTACCAAATTACATAACACTTCTAAAGAAACCTCATTTACATTGAGGGGAATAGGTGAGAAGAGAAATACAAAGAGTCAAGAGGTAATAGGCTGGACACGCAGGTCCAATTAATAAAATCTAAATTTATTACAATAATTTCCAAAATTGCCCTCACTCATCTAATATCCACCCGATATACATTATTCATACATCACATCCATGTATTCACACAAAGCATGTTATCAATCAATCTAATCCAATTAATTAATCTGAAATTAATGAACATCCAATGTTCAAATAACGATTTGATTTGCGCGAGTCAAACTCGTTTTAAGAATAAGTACTCAAAGTACGAATTCTCGAATTATATCAAACTACAACATTAAATCCAATTTAATTTGTATTCAATACTAATTTTTTATTTAATTCTAAATTAAATAATTACATTTTATTAATGAGCCTTTTGAGACTTAGATTCTAAATCTAATCATTACGGGTCTCAAAGCCCAATTAACATCCAATGCCAATTTAATTAAAGTCCAATGGGCTTTCAATTAATTTATAAGGCATGGACTTTGGCAACCAAAGCCCAAAAAGGAATCACCCTTTTGCCAAAAATCAATTTAGGCCCAATTAAAATTTCAAAGGTCCATTTTATTATATTTGGACTTTATGGATATGGTTTTGGGCCCAATTGGATCAAACCAATTAACTTAAACCAAACTTGGCCCAACCAAGCCTATTAAGCCCAAATACAACTTTAAAAGCCCAATTCCAAATTTAGCCCAATTAATTTAATTACAATATTCCAACTATCACAATTAAATCAATTAAAGTGTATAGCCATAATTAATTACTTAAATCAACATTTCCAAAACACCAATTTAATCAATTAATCATGCTTATCATCATCAAGACATGTCCAACACAATTGAGGCAAAATCAATCCCATTTCATGCTTAATGGTCATGGCAATTTGGGGTTTTTGTCCGATTTCGATTTTTATCCAATTAAATCATAAATCAACATTTCCCAAGTCATTCAAACTCATCCAATGATTCAAAAAACAAAAATCACCATGACATTTAGGGCACATAACTTTCGGCCAAGCCAATAATTTGGGGAAAATTTGATCCAATTCAATTTTCATCAAATTGATCACAAATAACTCTAAGTTATCATCATTCAAGCATACTCAAACAATAAATTTCATCCAAACATACTCAAATCAATTTTACTCAATTTTACCCTAAATCCAATTTCATGCTTAAATAAAGCTCTTGATAACATTGTTGAGTTTCTACTATAGTCCCAAGATCATTCAAGCAATGAAAATAATGTGAATACAATAAAGAAGTATGGCGGAATCATACTTACAATGATCAGATTTGCGATGCGTTGAACACAAAACTTTTACTCCTCCATGAAGCTCTCGGCAATGGCCCTCTTTGTGCTCCTTTGATTTTCGGTCAACCTCCATGGAAGTCCTCCAAGCTCCAAGCTTTGATTTGAAATTCCATGCTCATGGGTTTGTTTCCCTATCACCTTTGTGTGACCCTTTGGTGTGCTAGCACTCTTGAAGATTTGCAACAAATCCTCTTATTTTTCTCCTTGGTGCTCACGGCTTTTAGAAAAAAAATTGGGAGAGAAAGAGTGGCCCTTGGCCGAATATTGAGAGAGAGAGAGAGAAGAAGAAGTTGTAATGTGTATTTGGTATTTGATTTTCAAAAAACAAAAAACAAATTTTCTCTTTTCCAAAAAGGTACAAGGCAATTAAGCCTTCCAACCACCACCATCAATCACAAGTGACTTACATCACATCACTCAAAGTGACAAGACATACATCACTTGAATGACTAATGATGTGATGCGTGATGTGACTTGTGAGCCCCACTTGATTCGAAATGCGAGTGGGCTCGCAAACACTCCCGGGCTCGGGTTCGGGTTCGCTAATTCCGAATTAACGAATTTTCCGTTGCGACGTAATTAAAAAAAAATAATTAAATAATTATGCCTAACAAAATTACTATACACATCGCTAGCGAATTAATTCTAAATTAACTCGTTCGCCCGAATTAAAATCTAATTTTAATTCCGCGTCGAAATCTAATTTCGTATAATATATCGAATATATTATTTTATTGATTAATTCCAAATTAATTGTTCTCTCTCTTTAAATAATATTTTATCCCAGATAAAATATCTCTGTAATTAATCCTAGATTAATTTTCTCTTTCTACTAATTAATCCCAGATTAATTATGTGCGAGTCATACGTCATCGGTGAATCTTCGGGAAGCGACCCATGAGATCCCCGGATATGTTGGCAGTAAATTCGGTCGTCGGACTATCCGAACACGTACGTACCTAGTACTACATTTTTACCGATTTACAAGACATGGTTGGCTTCTAGCAAAGCACCGTGCCTACCCAATTCTTCAGAAATATTCTTAAAGGAATATGTAATCTGTATCAGGCGTAGTATACATAGTATTGCGTATTGCGATCCAATATCGGATGTCACTTGCAAGGCCTGAGGCTGGAATTGTATATGTCCCGTACGAAGCACATATCGGATCTCTGGTAACTAGTCTCTATAATCGGATAACTATGACCTTGTCATATTATCCCGATAGCTGCAGCATATAAGAGTACCAGTTCCGTATCCTACGTGATCATCATCTCCACTATGACTGGAGTGATACTTCCATCTTCACATCACACCCAATACACTACGATTCTCAATATACCCAGAAGATGCGTACACAGAACCTGTTAAAGCCCTGGACGACCAAAACCAAAGTATATTGATTGTCGCAAGTATTAGCGGTGCAAGTCTCAGGTTAAGACCAAATACACCTACCTTGATTCGGACTCCCATAGACATACAGTCATACTACCAATGAGATTCCGAGGGGTCTATCCAGAGCGAAGCTGTTTCCGTACCATCGGTAAACACAACCTCCTATTACACTTGCATAAGTATCCAATACTTAAATATATGAGAACTATGTTGTTATGCTCCCATAACACGCACAAGTGCAATACTAGTATATTCCGCATTATCGATGTCCAATCTCGATAATACTCCGACTAGGGATGTTTTAATGATTAAACCTTCATGGATTGATACTGTCTCATATCTTATCAATCATGAACTAATCATATGGACTTTTATTATTTATATATCCCGGTAATCTAATTACAAATGATAAAAGAGCAATTTCCTTTGTCACATAGTTAATTTGTACAACAACACCATGTTCTGTACAAATAGTGATGCTATGGGTCATAATTGTCCAACATGAATATCTTGTCTTCGTGTTTCCTGGTGATATAGAACTTTGATAAACCATCAAAACAAACAACCCAACTTCCTAACCCTTCAGAGTTCAGAGCTGCAGAGTTGATTCACTCAGAGACTCTGAAGAAAATCATGGTGTGCGGGTTTGAGGAGTTCCTTGAGTTCTTGCAGTTTAGAGGTATTAGAGTCGGTGGAGTTTCCGACATAGGTCTTTTAACATCGCTGTAAGTTTTTCTCTATATAATGGATTTGGGCCGGTAGCCGAGATACTCTGAATGATTTTTTACTCGCACGAATTTTTCAATTCGTCATCAAAATTATTGTGTTGATTTTGTGTGGTTGATTTATTTCGTGCGATTTAATATTTTACTTTGATAAATTACTATTGTTTGATAAATTACTGCTGTTTGATAAAGTACTGCTGATAAGCTTTAGAAGTTAAATGACAATTGTGTTTTTATGTTATCAATGAAACATTTGGATAATTTTGTCATTTTAAGATAAGCTTTAGCATGGAAATGACATATATGTCGTTATTTTTGCTCACGGTTTTGTGGCTTAAAAAGGATATAATTTTGTTTTATTTTGAGGAAGAATTTTGGCACGGTGCCTTGAGCTTCCATGGAGAGAAATGAAATATTTTCTCCAAATTAGAACAATAATGGGAAAGAGATTGGAAGAAAATAAATAGACTAGGGCAGGGAGAAATTAAGGAAAAAGAGAAATTGAGGTAATTTCTATTTATTCTTAATTTTAGAAATTATTTCTATATTGTCATAATTTTTATTGGTTGATTAAATGGTTACTTGATTGGTTGATTGAATGTGGATTTGCTAAATAAATAAATAAATAAAAACACAAAAGAAAATACTAAAGAACATAAATAAAAGACACAAATATCTAGGGTTGTGATTACACACAATATTATTCTAATGATTAATTGACTCTCTTATATGTGTAATAACTCAGTTTGCTAACCTGAAACACGAAGATATGCAAAAGCCTGTGTCGATGGTCAGATGCAAACACCCAAAATAATCCAATTAATCATATGTCTATGTTAACAAAGTTACATGAATTTATTAAGTTCAAGTTCCAATTGTGGCTACCCCTGCCCGAGAGGTATATGTCTATCCTGGAAGGAAATCTACCTAAGGGTCACCATGCCCTAAGGTGAGATCGTGAGCTATTGAATCTAAGGCTGAAACCTAAAATTCTCTTTTTCAAGTTCATTTTAAGTTTACCCCATCAATCTTATTGGTGATCAGGCAACAAGAAGCATTAAGCTTAAGATTCAATAAACAAAACAACGTTAAACATAATGTAATTAAATCAATTATTAAACTCATGAATATTGTATTTCATCACTTCCCTAGAATAAAAATAAATGTTGGGGGTTAGGGGATCCACCTTTAATATTCAAATGTAGAAATCTCACTTTATTATAATATATAAAATTGTCAGTGTTACCCAATTAAGTTAAACCAGTAATAAAAACGGTGTTATTGTTTGTCCATAAACCAGCCATATAGGCGGTAATCATCTTGTCACCTAAAGACCGACCATATAGGCGGTGTCACATTATGTCAAATAAATAAAATCATTCATTAAGGCGGTATCAACTTAATCCATATTATTAAATACAATTTTCATACTATAAATTAAGTGAGACTAATCTACCTTATCATATTAAAGGTTTCACCCTTCCCCAGCGGAAATTAACTACTAAACATAAAAGAAAATAAAAACAAACAAACTATTTTTACTAAAAAAAAAAAAATACATTAAAAAACTACTAAATAAAACACACAAGATACAATCCTTAATTCCTTATCAAGAAACCAAGGAAAGTATGAAATTACAAATAAATGACTGACTGGTATTTATAAGCAAATTTTGCCTCCACCAAAATGGCCCCAAATCCTCCACCAAACATGCTGTTTGGTGGAAATTTGACAATTTTCATTTTTTTATTTTATTTTATTTTATTTGTTTTGAAAATGACTTTAATAATTACACATACATACTTACGGATGTTTTATCAATTTCGGCCATGACAACTTCAGAATTCGAAATTAGTATGAACATCAAAGTTGCCGCTCTTTATGTCTTCTTTAATCTGGAACTTGAATCACCTCAATTCGATATCGGAGTAGAAAGTTATGGCCAAAATATGAAAATTATGCAAAGTTGAAATTTCCGAAATTGTACTTCGTTAGAACGCCATTTCAAGTTTCCAACCTCCAAAATCCAAATGTCAAGTCCAGTTTTTACCCTTATTTGTTCCATATTTCATCCTGATTGATTCCATTGAGTCCCGATTTTATTTTATCTGCAAAATAAACTAAAACACATCAAAACATTCATAAAACTCAAGAAACTATACAAAATATTATGTCAAATGGGCGGGAAATAATGATATATTTTCCGCTCATCAATATTTCACTACATAAAAAATAGTCAAACCGTGATTCTTGGTTGAGAATTTTGTATCAATAAAGCCTTAACCATTTCATCACTCGTAATGTCCGCGAGGAATCCTTCGCGGTCATCTGTACCAAAAACGGATTTAAAAACTCTCTTCAATAAATGACAATATTTATTTGAACTTTTACCGATTGACACATATATTTTTTCAATTAACTGATCAAATATAATATCATTTGTCATGATAATTCATTCTACATTTTTCTGAAGTTATCCTTGATCCATCATACCACATTTTCAGCACAATTAAATTCATTGAACCTGCAAAATCACACAAAATAAATAAATTTCTAATTGTTGTTCTTAGAGTAATAGTTACTCAAATAAGAAGCTCGATGCATGTGTATAAATTTGTAGAATTAAGTTATGGTAACTTAGATTCTATTTGTATCATTAAATTACATGTTGCCATTCTAAAGTTAGTATATCACTTTATGGTGACCTATAATAGTTTTAGAGTGGTTCATGTGGTGGGGACTAAATTAGTGTGGACTAATTTGGTTTAGACATGTGAATTAATGATTTAATATTTGATTAATTGTGGTAAAAATATTAAATCATGAAATTTGGTAAAATTGACATGTTTAGGATGAAATTGGAAATGTCAAATATGAGTACAAATTATTTGGAAATTATTATATTTGAATTGGGTGTTAAATCACATTAAAAGTTTTATTAGATAGGATCCGAATTTCCTTAATTATCACTAGAATGAGTTTATATTTATGTGCCTTGAATCCAAGTATCAATAAATCTAGATAACAATTGTATGTAGAAATAATGAACAAAATTATAATAAAATTTGCATGCCATTTTGTCTTTATTATTTGTTCACTATTTTGTCTTTTTGTGTTTTATTTGAAAATCAAAATTGGTTGATTTTAATTGATATAGATCCGGTTAAATGGATACCCTATCCGGATCTATCCCAATCAAGAATTATGTCTGAAATGTGATTTCGGAGATTTACAATTCAAAATTAATATTGGATATTGGTATTCAGATCAAGGTAAAATAGAAACTTGTCACCCGATATTGGATATCGGTTCCTTGGTTGAGCCGAAAAAATTTTAAATATCGTTTTTACCTCTATCCCACTCTTTCGCCTTTATTATTTTAAATGTACATTATTAAATTTTTAATTAATTTTTTAAAACATAATAATATATTCAATTCACACAATCCAACCCGCGAGTCAATCCGGGACCGCGTGGATTGTGCTAGTCAAATTGGGTTGGAAAAATTCCAACGGCGAATTGAATCTTAACTCAACTCGTGCACACCCCTGATCGGGAATTGCAATTTGGAGACTTCTCTCAAGCTAATAATCTGATTCAATTCAATACCACATACATGGATAAACACAATTACTTGAAAAAAAATCCAAAGACTAAACATAATTATCATGTCATTTTTAACAAGCAAAGTTCAAACCAATAACATCTAAAGCTTTCTAATTTCGTTGGCTTCGATTAGACGTTAGGCTGTTCTGAAAAGGTGAAGCGTTGATAAAGAAATTCCAACGATCTTTTGAAATATTTTACTCGGAAATAAATTAATCATCAAACTAAAATTTTAAAACAAAAAGATTTTGATGGCAGCTTCGTATGCACATGAATAACATAATTAATTTTTTTAAGGGTGTCAACTTTCTGACGTGTATCAAATCTTATCGATCAAACAACTTGTTTTTCACATGCCTAAATAATTAATATAGTGCCCTTTGAACAATTTAGGATTTGATGGAAAACTTGCCAGAAATTAGAGATATGATGTCGATTATGATGATGATGGACAAATCATAATATTAAAATCTAACGCTCATTTAACATTGTACTTCAAATTGTTATTTTAAATCTTGGAGACATCTACTCTAAGAAAATCTATATAATACAGATTTCGTAGCATTTGAGAGATAATATTTCGTCATTAATAAAAATTAAGTTGAAATTCGAGATTAATTTTTCTTGAATTTTGAATCTTTTTCTAAAAAATCATGAATCATAATCAGAGTTCGAAATCCCAACCATTCATTTTGGGATTTAAAACAATTTTTCCTTGAATTTATAATTGGGACAATATCAAAATTGATAAATCTATATAATATGGTTAAGGTTTGTTATCAATTCACATGCATATCTAGAGTCTCTCGATTTGATATTTAATCTGATGACCTAAAACTCTCATCTTCTTCGTCAATTTTTCTTAGGACGGTTGCTCAACCACCAATTAGAATCAATTTCTTGTGGCTCCAGCTGTTGACCAGAATGAGAAAGAGGGTAAAGGATATAATTGGAAGTTTGGAATCCATTAAACATTTACAAATGCGATTAAATAAATTAAATGATTGACTTTATTATATAATTAAAGAGCTAATAATGGAATATAAAAAATGCAGGGCAGGTGATTCTCTATTCATTAAAGTTCGATGGATTAATCTTTATATAATATAAAATACTTTTCGACTCTTGTAGACATGAGTGTTTTAGATAATTTTTAAGAAGAAAGTAGCTAACTGAGTAATTATCTCAAACTATAGGGAGTTAAAGGAATATATTATTTGTTAATGTAGCGTATAAGCAAAGAATTGCTCTTTCATAATAACATACAATACAAATTCCATAATTCATATAGCTTGCATATATATATATATATATCTTGGGATTCTATAAGCATTCAATACATCTCTCTGTGTATATCGAGCCACGTAATTAATAAGCCTATTTAATAGCATAGGGCTATTAAAACATTGCATTTACATATTTTCAGGAAACTCCTACTGAGAAGCAAAGTCTGAAAAATGAAAGTTCAAATTCAGAATCTTTTGATATTTCACTTCCTGGTATGCTTCCAAGGTTTATTACGATGTCAAGGAACCACTCTCATCAATCGGAGTAGCTTTCCAGCCGATTTTGTATTTGGGACAGCAGCAAGTGCTTACCAGGTAGCTATTGCAAATGTTGATATTATAATTTCTTCTGATTAAAGTTTCTTTAATTATCATTTACATGTTATTATTTTGTTTATTATTCTTTCAGTATGAAGGAGCAGCCCATATTGAAGGAAGGAAACCAAGCATATGGGATACTTTCACCAAAGATCAGCCAGGTCTCTTTCCCAAATAGCAAAAATTAATTTTTACTCATCCTACTATACTTGATGCTTTCATATGACATTGAAGTTGAAATGACGGTCATCGAACTTGAAATATTTCATATTCAATGTTAAAGTTTTAAGTTCAAATGGTACCATTTGTTTCAATTTCAATATTCTTTGTATCGGAAATTGTAGATGTGGCCAGTACGATATATTAAAATTAAGTTGATTGTCCTTAATTTAATTTGGTGACATGACAGAAAAAATATTGGACCATAGTAATGGAGATGTAGCCGTAGACTTTTATCATCGTTATAAGGTATGTCTTACACAATACATTTTGTTGATTTTTAATAGAATAGTGATATGTCTACATTCAAGTGACACATTCTAAACATAAAAATTTGATTTTTAATTTTACATATAATATGTTTTTATTTAAATGTACACTTATCATTATTGTTTTTTAATAGAAAGAAAACAACAGAAAAGAAAAATGATGTGCCTTGAATATTAATTGTAGGAGGACATTGCTTTGTTGAAGGAAGTTGGCTTTGACTCCTTCAGATTCTCCATATCCTGGTCTAGAGTCTTACCTTGTAAGATTGTCATCACTTGCACCAATTTTTTTCCCCATATATACCTAACCTTATCTAATCACTTATTCTTGAGATTTGAGGGCATGAATGTGATTAATAATTTAATACTTTGACAGTGATCCTCTCCAATTTAATGTCGTGTGACACAAACAATTTCATTGAATTTTTTATGTTTATTTAATTTTATTAATGACGTCACATCATTTAAAAATAAAAATAAAAATAATGTTAATTTTTTGTGTATTGTTTGGAGTTTAGATAATATAAATAAATTTGAATTTAGTATTGAGCTGAACTTTTTAATGAGTTTTTTTTTTAAATAAATTATAATTGGTAGTTATTAGTTAAAAATTTAAATATAACTAAATCTTAATCTTGTATTATTATTAAAATATACGTGATAAAAAATTATAAAAATTTAACAAATACAATCTTAATGCCCTTTTATATCCTCATATTTCTAATATTTTTATCTTCCATTTCCCTATAAACAATATAATTATATTTTTAACTTGTCCTTGAAGGTCCATCTTTATTCTTATTATGAAAGAAACATTATTAATTAGAATGTCATTTTGTTTTATTTCATTTATATAATGTTAAAACTACCTAAACAAATGCTTTTTTCCACATTACAAAATCATATATAACCAACCAATTTAATTATTAATTGCAAGTGACACCAATGATCTGATCGAACTTTTGCATATAGTGGGCAAAATTAGTGGGGGAGTGAACCAGCAAGGTGTTCAATTCTACAATAATCTCATCGATGACCTCATATCAAACGGTCAGGTTCTGATCTTTTCTAATTCAATTGAGCACAAAAATATACTCTTAATTAATTATCTAAGGAAGATTATCATTTTTACATTAAAAAATTGGCTTACGTATAGAAAAATTCATAAACTTTGATTAAGTTTAATTTTACACTCAAAATTTCAATCAGTGTATTGATTTACACTGATTTAGGTGTAAATTAGTAATTTTTTAGGTATAAATTAGTTTGTTGATTGAGATTTTGAGTGTAAATTTAAACTTAAAAATGTAAATTAATATAATTATGAAACTTTGAATGTAAAATTTAAACTTATTTAAAATTCAAATTTTTCATACATAAATCAATATTCGAGTAGAAAATGATAATATCGCATTATCTAATTAACAATATATGGTCATATTTATTTGTAGCAGGCATAGAGCCGTTTGTGACTTTATTCCATTGGGATCTTCCACAAGCCTTAGAAGATGAGTATGGCGGATTCCTAAGCCCCGAAATTGTGTAAGCTAGACATGTAATCCTACTTTTTATAGGGTTAACTAAATTTATGATAAAATAATAATTGGGTATTATGAATTTTGAAATATTATATTTTAATATTAAATTCATGATTAAAAAATATTTTACTATTAAAGTTATATAAAATTTAATATTTTCTGTTAGTTGACCTTAATGTAAAAATGTAACGATTTACAAAAGGTCAATTAAAATTTTTATGAAAAAGTAATAAAATATTATTTTATCATAAATTTAATAGTAAAATATAATTTTTTAAAATTCGCAATACCTAATTATTATATTATCATAAGTTAAGTAATAAAATAAAAATAACCCTTTTTATTTGACCAATTATATTATTATTTTCAAGTCATTAATTGATTTTCAATTTATTAAATGAACAGAAAAGACTTTGGTGATTATGCGGATTTTTGCTTCAAACAATTTGGTGATAGAGTGAAGCAATGGGTTACTTTGAACGAGCCAAATTTAATGAGTAATTTTGGATATGCAACGGGTATTTTGGCACCTGGTCGATGCTCCAAGTATATGGGAAATTGCACGACGGGGAACTCCGCTACAGAACCTTATGTGGCGACTCACCACCTTCTTCTTTGCCATGCAACTGCTGTAAATTTGTACAGAAAAAACTATCAGGTTTGTCGTTATTGATTAATATATAATAGATGTCAAAACTTGTCTTTAATATTAGTATTACGCCTTAGATTAATTTTTTTTGGATTCAACGATTTCTATAATATGGTATCATGGCCAAGATCAAATTAAGAAAATAAATTATCTGTGAGGAAATGATGAATTAAAGTGTATATATATATTTGTAATATTCATTTTTTTGTTCCAGGTATCACATAAGGGAACTGTTGGAATTACAATATACGCACTATGGGCGGTGCCTAAATTTCAAACCCTTGCTAGCATCCAATCTGCATCTAGAGCTGTTGATTTTATGATCGGATGGTGAGTTTCGAACCCTTAAAATATATATATATATCATTACAGTTATTTTAGTTCGACGGTGCCCATATAGAAATAACAAACTTGAAGAGACCAAGGCATAAAATTAAAAAAGTTGAGGCTACAAAATTAAAAATAGGTTAAATTTCAACTTCTACTCTCCTCTTTCTAATTTTTATTTTTATTTTTATTTTTTAAATGTAGGATTCTTGATCCAATCACGTACGGCGATTATCCCAAGATAATGCGATCTTTGGTAGGGAATCGACTACCTAAATTCACAAAAGCACAATCTGAGATGATAAAAGGATCCATTGATTTCCTTGGAATCAATTACTACACATCATTTTATGCCGACGATATAACATCATATAGCAGCATCAATCCAAGTTATTCAACAGACAATCGTGTTAATTTAACTTGTAAGCTAAAGCTATTGACCTTAATTAGTAGACATTAAAATATACTTGTTTTTTTGTGTGTCTCTTATCATATATTCTATTGATGTATTTATAATTTGTTGATGATATAGCGGAGAAAAATGGCGTTCCCATTGGTGAACCAGTAAGATTCCCTTTTTAATATTTTTTTTTTAACAATACTAATATACACACGCACATACTAATAGCGGTATTGTTTTAATTATTTCAGACCAGTTCGGAGTGGCTTTACATTTACCCAAAGGGATTTCTAGATATGCTGTTATTTATAAAGAAAAAATACAATGCTCCTCCCATTTATATTACTGAGAATGGTAAATACTAGTAACTTTTTCAACTATGATAGTGGTGAGGTAACAAAAATATAGTTTTTAAGCGTCTAGTAAATGATAAAAATTGTGATTACTGATCATAATTTCTTTTGAAAATTGAGTTTTGTAAAATTTAAAATTTTTAACTTTTCCTACCATCAAAATATTAGTAAAGTACACCGTAATTTTTAACATAAAATAAAATCATATAGCACCATTTATGAATGACCATTTGTTCATTATATTTTTTAATCGCAATATCAAACATTCTTTTAATATTTATATTTTCAAAATATCAATTAGTATTTACTTTTCTCTTCAGGTATAGGTGATGTAAATAGTAGCTCATGGGGAGTTGATGTTGCTCTAAATGATACCTTGCGAGTAAAATACTACAGTCTACATCTGTCATATCTCTTAAAAGCTATCAAGTAAGTACAAATATATCTTATTTGAGTTCTTAGGTGCATGTCAACATTTTGTAAATTATGAATTTCATCATCTAGGTAATAATACCAAAAGATTAAAAAAAACTATAAACTTTAATATGATGAAGAAACACAGGCATGACATTGGAATTAATTTTGTTATGTATGATGAATTTGAATACAGTATTCAGTTGGATTTTATTAAGTTTTTTTATAACATTTCTTTAACGTGTGTATTGATAATAATGATCAATTAAGATTCAAATATATATAAATTTGTATTCAATAGCTATAAATCACAATTTGTAAAAATAATCTAAGCTCAATATAAAACTCAATTTATTACCAAATACAAGTCCATGGATGATACCTAACATAAGTTAACTTAGCATGCATCCTATTACATATTATAAAATTCATCTTGTTTTAGAAATAATTCAGTTTAAAATTTTGAGTACATGTATGACTTATTAATAGTTTTGTTAACATAATTTTAGGGAAGGAGTTGATGTAAGAAGATATTATGCCTGGTCCTTTCTCGACAACTTTGAGTGGTATTCTGGTTATACTTTTCGGTTTGGGATCGTTTATGTAGACTACCAAAACAGATTGAAAAGACACCTCAAGAACTCTGCATTATGGTTCAAAACTTTCCTCAAGGAAGATGTTTCCTCTATCTCTTCTTTAAATTTATATTCTGATCAGTGATTTATTTTGTTTCATAATTAATAAGATTGAGATATATTCATTCATTTGTAATTTGTAATTGAACAACTATAATTGTATTTCAAGATTATACAATTAATTTATAATTATAAAACTATAGTCCCAACCATTGCTACATGATTCTGCTTCTTCATACCATACATTAAACCATAACTCTCAGTGCCCTCAAGGTGTCTCATCAGCCACTGAATAGCTTTACAATGTTGATATACAGTATTCCTATTCCCCATTTGCTCACAATACTAATAGCATAGCCTATATCAAGTCTCGAATAAACCATTGAAAACATAAGCTCTATCACTTGTTCTGAAGTTGGTACTTGTGGAAACTTCAAAAAAAAAAAAAATAATAAAAAAAAATAATAAAAAAAAAAAATCTAAACAAACATTAATGTATTTAAGAGTAAAGTACTGCAAACCAAATTTATACTTCAAGGCACGTTACTTACGAAAGTCACTTTCCTTAAGACATTATTTGCCCTCACGAATATGCATATCCTGTTAGTCGGATAATTACTTCATTTTGAGAATTCTTCAACAATCCTCCATCATTTTCAAAATGAATGAAATTTAAAAAATTGTCTTGCATAGGCTTGGAAAAACATATACATAAATGAAAGTTTTTTTGGAGTTGAACTTTCACTTAGTAAAATGGTAGACAAGCTTTGAACCATCAACTTTATTAGATTAACCAGACTATCTCACACACAAGTTTTCTAGTTCTTAGAAACCACTATATCTTACTAAATATTTTATAAGTCTATTAAAGCCTGAGTAGCTAAGAACATATATAGATAATATTATAGTGCTTGCTATCACAAACATATATATATATGATGTACTTTGCTCATTCAACCTAAGAACTTGATGTTTCAAGTGTTGGGTTCAGTTTCTATCATTGGTGATAAAATGATACTGACTTCAGTCTCATCCCCTTGGATGTTTTCAATACAATATCCCTTGCAAGGCCTTTTATTAAGGGGTCCGCCTAATTTCGGCATGATCTCACAAAGTCAATTGTGATGATTTCATCCGTCGCTAACGGAAAATAACCCTCGCTAATTAGCGATATAAACATAAATTAGCGACAAAATTTATTTTTTTGTCACTAATTTTAATTTTTCATTTATATTTAAATATTAATTTCTAATTTGAAAAAGTATTTTTAATTAGAAACGGAAATTCCGTCGCAAAATAGAAACATAATCTATATTCCGTTATTAATTTTTAAAATTTTCAGTCCCCCAAAATTTTATTCTGTCGGCGCCACTTTTTTAAAAAAATTAGAGACAGATTTTTTGTCGCTAAATAGAAACTGAATCAATATTTCATCGCTAAATAGAAACTGAATCTCTATTCCGCCGCTAGTTTTTAAAATATTCAATCCCCCAAAATTTTATTACGTCGGCGTAATTTTTTTTAAAAAAATTAGAGACGGATTTTCCGTCGAAAGGGAATTAATATTCTGTCAATAAATATAAACGAAATTTCTATTCTATCACTAATTTTTAAAATTTTCAATCCCCCAAAATTTTATTCATTCAGCGCCACTTTCTCTAAAAAATTAGAGACAAATTTTTTGTTGCTAAATAGAAACGTAATCCCTTTTCCGTTGCAAAATTTCACAAATTTCAAAAATTTCCCGCTTTGGAATTTAGCAAAAAAAAAAAATCGTCTCTAAAAATGGCGCGAATTTAGTGATGAAATAGCGACGAAATTAGTGACGAAAATTATGTTCGTCTCAACTTTCGTTGCTAATTAGTAGGGGTGGCAAAACGAATTAACGAATTGAATTTGTATCGAATCCTAAACGAATCGAATCAAAATGTGATGGATTCGTATTCGATTCGTTTATTAAACGAATCCTAATATCATGATTCGTATTCGATTCGTTTATTAAACGAATCGAATACGAATATTCGTTTATTCATTTAGTCAATGTATTATTCCATCGCTAATTTTTAAAATTTTCAATCCCCCAAAAATTTAATTCCGTCAGCGCCACTTTTCTAAAAAACTTAGAGACATATTCTCCATTGCTAAATAGAAACGTAATCCCTATTCTGTCATAAAATTTCATCAAATTTCAAAAATTTACCGCTTTTTGAAAATTTCAAATGTCTAAAAAAATTTCAAATCTTCTCGCTTCTCATTTTTCCTCTATATATACACCACAATCTTTTTATCTCTCAACTCCCATACACTGTATGGGTCAAAGGCAAAATCATCATTTCACATCAGGCCCAATATCAGTATCAGCCCTCAAAATTTAAATTATTCTAAACTAAAGCCCAATTCCTTCAAAACTGTCGATTCATGAACCAAGGTTGGACCAAATGGCCGATACCTCTCAGGCCCTTATACAATGAGAAGCCCACAAACCAACCTCTTGATTTTCCCAACAACCAAACTGATGAGTGGTATTTATATCACTATTTTCCACTCATTTAACCTAATATTTTGTATAATTTCTCGGGTTTTATGAACATTTTGATGTGTTTTGTGTTATTTTGCAGATAAATAAAGTTGGGAAAGTATTAGAAGCAATTTGGGGGCAAAATAGAGAAAAAATGACAAAAGGGGCATTTTCGTAATTTTCAGCATCGCGACGCCTAACTTGTTCCGGTCATGCTAACGTGCGCCGATGGGACACGTGTCAGAATCTGAGAAATTGTGCCACGTGTCAGCTTCTTATTGGACCGAAATATCAGCCATTCACCGCATGCCACATGTCAGCTTCTCATTGCACCGTTTCAGCGAGTGCCACGTGTCATCATCGGATTGTGTCGACAGAATCCGCGGGGTCAAACCGCGTTGACCGTAAACGCGTGCCAGCGTCACGACGCTGGGATGTTGGCGTCGTGACGCCGGACCAGAAATTGCCTATAAATTAGTTCAGTTTCACTTCATTTGGTGTGCTTTCCTTGGGAGCTTTTCCCTGTTTTTAGAGGATTGCATCTAGTTTTTGTAAATATAAATAATATTTAATTAATGTATTTTAATTTTCAGTAATAATAATAATTCTTCTTCTTCTTCTATTTTCTTTTATGTTTTGTAGTTAAATTTCTGCTGGGGTAAAAGGTGAAATATTTAATATAATTATCTAGGTAAATCTCACTTAACTATAATTTATAAATTATAATTTAACCGGATTAATTAATGTCAGACTTTATTACCGCCTATATGGTCGGGTTAAATATAAATTACTTTACCGCCTATATGGCTGGTCTTTATGTGACAGATAATTACCGCCTATATGGCTGGTGTAGTTGGACTAAATGGATTACTGATGAGTGGTATTTATATCACTATTTCCCACTCATTTAACTTAATATTTTGTATAGTTTCTTGAGTTTTGTGAATGTTTTGATGTGTTTTATTGTTATTTTGCAGATAAATAAAGTTTGGACAGCACTGGAGGCAATTTGGGGCAAAACCGGACAAAAATGCGTCAACAGGGATATTTTAGTCTTCTGCGCGTCGCGACGCTGGAACACTGCGCGCCGTGACGCCCAGCGTGAGCCGGATCTGCTAACATGCGCCGTGGTCAACGGGTCAACGGGTCAACAATTTGAAAAGTTTGACTTTGCTAAAATGCGCCGTGCCACGTGTCACCATCACATCCCATCTGCTAAAATGTGCCGTGCCACGTGTCATCATCATATGCTGCCGACACTCAGACTTGACACGTGTCGCCTCGTCATCAGCCACATCATCGGTCAACAAGTCAACCATGCCACGTGTCATGCCACATCATTGTCCACGTCAGCTGGTCAACCGAGTCAACTTGCCACATCAGCCTCAGCCAATCACAACTTGACACGTGTCGCCACGTGTCGCAATCCTATTGTGCCGACAGGTGAACAGTCAGCCGCCACGCCACGTCATCGCCACGTCGTCGCCGCGTCAGCATGACGTCATCAATGACGTCATCACAATTATTGAGAATTAGCCGCCTTGACACGTGTCGCGTGAATAGTCAGCCGCCTTGCTACGTGTCGTCTCCTCAGCGTGCACGTCGACAAATCCAGCGCGCGACGCTGAGATCCTTGGCGTCGCGACGCTGGAACAGTGAAAAATATTTCTATAAATACTGCGCGAATTTCAGAATTTTACACACCTCTCTCTCTCTTAATTTCTCTCTCTAGAGAGAGTTTCTCTCTCTAGAATTTTTATTTTTATTTTTTTTAGTTTTTTTTTTTATTTTTAGTTTTGTAAATAATTTAATTACTTTTTGTAATAATAGTAATTTAATTTTTACTTTTTACTTTTTACAGTTTTTACTATTCACCATGTTGAAATAATTTCCTCAGCTAGGGTGAAAGGTAATTCTTCTACTATTGCTATTTAGATTAATCTCCCTTAAAAATAATATATTAACTATTTAAAATATTGACTTAATAAGGAATACCGCTATATTGGTCGGTTGGTAATTAATTTTAATCTGTTTTAAACCTGACTAATCAAGGATACCGCCAAACTGGTCGGTTGGTAAATTTATTTTTGGTTCCGCCTTAATGGCTGTTGGACTTAATTTGACTTAATCAGGATACCGCCAAATGGTCGGTTGGTAATATTATCACAGGTTTATATATTATTTTATGGGAGATATCTAAATTAGTAGTAGTAAAAGTAATTCCTTTTACCTTAGCATTTTATTTTATTGTAATTTACTTTTCAGCATTTTTACTTTATGTCTTTTACTTTTATGATTTACTAGTCCTAATTATGTGTTAGTTAATTAGGGGTTGTGATGACTTTTAATATCACCGGTTTATAAGGGATTATTTTATAGTTGGGTAATTTAAAGGTTTATTTATTAGTCTTAAGCTTAATGCTTCTTGATGTCTGATCACCAATAAGATTGATATGGTAAATCTAAAATGAACTAGACATAGAGATTTTAGATTTCAGCCTTAGACTTAATAGCCTATGATCTTCCTTGAGGATATATAACCCTTTAATAGATTTCCTTACAGGATAGGAATATACCTGTCGGGCGGGGGTAGCCATAATTGGAACTTAAACTTAATAAATCCAGATAATTTGATTGACATAGACATATGGTTCAATTGGGTTAAACTGGGTAATTGTGTCTGACCATCGACAGAGGCTTACACATAATTTAGTGTTCCAGGTTAATAAATCAATATATTACCAACTTTAAGATAACCACTTCATCTTTAAAATGATATTAAAAGAAATCACAACCCTTGATCTTTGTATCTTTTGTTATTTTCCTTAGTATTTTCTTTTGTCTTTTTATTTATTTATTTATTTTGTAAAACCACTTTCAACCAATCAAACAATCATTCTCTTCTCCCTATAATTAGATATTTGTAAATAAATAGATTCAACAATTAATAACAACAGTAGGAATTAAGTCCTCGTGGGATCGATATTTTTATACTACTTGAACGATACGTGCGCTTGCGTTATACGTGTGTGTTTACGCCGGTCAATTACCGCCTATATGGCTGGTTTTAATTGTTTAACATTATTAATTCCTGAGAAAGCAGAACAGAAAATAATTTATATATTATAATAAGTGAGATTCCTAGATAAGAAATATTAAATGTGGATCATCTAACCCCAACATTTTATTTTTATTCTAGGGAAGTGATGAAACAAAATATTCACACTTAATAATTGATTTTCTTTTTATGGGTAATTCTTTAGTTTGTTTATTGAGTCTTAAGCTTAATGTTTCTTGTTGTCTGATCACCAATAAGATTGATTTGGTAAACTTAAAATGAACTAGACATAGGAATTTTAGGTTTCAGCCTTAGATTCAATAGCCCACGATCTTCCTTGAGGATAGATAACCCTTTAATAGATTTCCTTACAGGATAGACATATACCTGTTGGGCGGGGGTAGCCACAATTGGAACTTGATCTTAATGAATCCAGGTAATTTGGTTGACATAGACATATGGTTCAATTAGGTTATACTGGGTATTTGCGTCTGACCATCGACAGAGGCTTTTGCATATTTTCGTGTTCCAGGTTAGCAAACTGATTTATTACATATAGATAAGAGAATCAATTCATCTTTATAATAATATTGTGTGGAGTCACGACCCTAGATCTTTGAGTCTTTTCTCTTATTTTCCTTAGTATTTTGTTTTGAGTCTGTTTTTATTTTAATTAGCAAATCCACATTCAACCAACAAAAGTAATCATTCTCTTCTCCCTATAATTAGATACTTGTAAATAAATAGTATCAATAATTAATAACAATAGTAGGAATTAAGTCCTCGTGGGATCGATATTTTTATACTACTTGAATGATACATACGCTTGCGTTATACGTGTGTGTTTACGCCGGTCAAGTTTTTGGCACCGTTGCTGGGGACTTATTTTTCTTGAGTTATTAATTTTGAAGCTATCTAATTTATTTGTATCTAATTTTCTTTATTTTTATCTGTAATTTTTATTTCTTTCTTTTGTTTTCGGGTGATTGAAAAATGGAACATTATTGGGAGATTGAAAGATTTCGAGCTTTACTAGAAGAAGATACACCCCAAATCTGGGAGCAACAGTCCGATTTTCTGAGGCCTGTTGTTCAGCCCAACAACTATCACTGGATGTCAGAATCAAGCAATACTACATTTGCTCATCAGAACGAAATGGGGAGATGTGTAATATGTGATGGTAACCACCCGAGCGATCAATGTATATACCTTTCAGAGTGGCAGAATTATTGGAATCATTCAAGGTACGAAGAACCATCATACTTTCCATCTTATCCACCATCCATCTACGATCTTCATCAAGAACCAAAACCATCAGAGGAAGATCAGTTGATTCACATGCTCAAAGATTGGTTCGAGGAACGAGAAGCTTAATTTGATGCACAAATTCAGAGTCAAGCGGCGTCTATACAAAGGATGACAGATCAAATTAGACAATTAACAGATAACCTGAATCACATATCTCCCGGAGCAAATTCAAATACTACTGAAGAAACCTTCGAATATCCTGAGATTCATCATGACATCATAACAGAGGACGAGGCTGAGCAGTATCAAAAATCAGAGGTATCAGTTAGGAGCCTGAACCAACAAAGTCTCAATTTGATTTTTATTATTCTGACTCTGACGAGGATGAAAAAGGTGAGCTATTTGTACCAACTGCACCAACAACGGAGGATTAAACTTTCAATCCTCAAAATGAAAATCTTGGAGCATGTTTTACCATGATGTTTGATGAAGATCTACCTGAACCATCCATTCCAGTCGTATCAGAGGATGAAGACCTAATGTCATAAACATCTTTACATCCTCAGATTGAACACTTATGGAGCATGCATTTCGCAGATGACGGATGAAGAATGAATACGGAAATTTTAAAATTCATATGTGAAGAAAAGGTGGAGCAAGAAGCAGAGTAAATGGAGGAGCAAATGTCTGAACTTTTTAAAGATCCAGAGCATTCAGAAGAAACATCACTGTTTTGGGGAGTACAATTAGAGATATCACCCGGAAGCTTGATAGAATGGAACTTCCATTCAAGGTCAAGCACCATACGAGACCTCATGATTTTATTACTTTCTTTTCAGGAACCACTGCAGCAACAAAGGTTAAAAAGGTGGCACAATCACTGAATGGGACAAAATTTTTTTGCCCCTTTACCGTTGGAAGAAACCCTTCAAAAGCAACGCTCACAGGATTGTCTTTAATCGGACATCCAAAACGACATTGAAACCTCCTGACAGATAGATTTCAGTCACCTCTGGCTGAAGATGAAAATTTAGCGCCAGCAGGGAGACAAACCATGCAATTTGTTGTAATTTCTATTTCATATTTTGTGTATACATGTTGTAGAATTTTTAATTTTGTGTGTTATTTTTGTAGGGAAAAGCATAAACGGAGCATTTTAAGACAGAAGGAATGGTGTTTGGCAATCACAAAGATGAGAACCAATTCATTAGCGATGGCTGAGTAAGGAATGAAATCTTGAGATGCATCCTAATGGATTTATATACCAAACGAATGGCGTATTGCGTACATAATTCTGTTGCCTTAATTATTGCTTTGACTCGCTTTTCTGTTGTAATTATCTTTATTTTTGTAGACAAGATCCAGACTTTTTGACCTTTCACGATTTCTTTTGTTGTTTAGCTAACAATCGTCCTTTGGAAGAAACTAGTGCTATTATTACTCACCCTTTTCAGGTTCTATAAATTCAACTCATCATTGCACTTTTGAAGACATCCAGAGTAAAAAATGGAAGCCACTTCAAAAAGACGAGTTGAAAACATCTGTGTGTTTTGCGGTACTAGTGTTGGTACTAAGCCACAATACGTAGAAGCAGCACATGAATTGGGTCGAGTCTTAGCTGTAAGGAATATGCACTTAGTATATGGCAGAGGCAATCTTGGACTAATGAGGATCGTTTCAAATGTCGTACATGAAGGAGGCAGTCACGTTTTGGGAATCATCCCAAAACCCTTGGCAGAGGCAAATCTTATTGGATCATCAAACGGCGATGAAATGATCGTGCCAGGTATGTCTGAACGATTGGTAGAAATGATTAACCGTGCTGATGCTTTTATCGCTTTGCCAGTGGCTTGGGCACATTGGAGGAAATTTTTATAGTGTTATCTTGGGCGAACTTGAACATACACCAGAAACCGCTTGGACTGTACAACGTTGATGGATTTTATGATTTTCTTTGTGTGTTTCTTGATGATGCCCGGAGAAATGGGTTCGTGTCAAAACATATGAAAGAACTCCTCTATACTGCCAGAAATGCTCTGGATCTAATTGACCAAATCTTAGCTTATGAACCACAAGTTGACCCTATCCTTTCAAAGATAAATTGGTCCGAGGACGATCGTGGTAAGAGGCGTCGGATTAATCTGGATCTTAACCTTTAATTTCCTGTAGAATTTCGGCTAACCAGTTATTATCTTCTAAACTATTCTTCTACTGTTTAAGACATTGGGGACAATGTCTAATTTAGGTTTGGGGGAGAGAATTAGTTGATCAGTACCTTGTTTTTAGTTTGTGTGTTATTTTTATTTTTAGTCCAAAATTTTTCGAAAAATACAAAAACATTGAAATTTTTTCAAAAATTATAAAAATATTTTGCGTTTTTGTGTTTTTATTTTGACTAAAAATGTGAAATTGGTAAGAGATAGCTGTGTAAGGAATTTCCACTCCTGAGACGTATCTCAAACCATTTTTAAAACAAGTTCATTTTTGTTTATTTCCTTTTGAATTATTTAATTTGTGAATTCTCCATAATACTGACTAAAATGGATCTTCATATGCTTAGTTGACAGATATTATCAACATGCATAGTAACATACGGACATGAACTGTAATTGAAAAGTTTGTAATATTCAGTGCTCTAGTTTAATTGGAGGAAGCATCTCAAAAAGCAATGGACTAAAAAAAAATCAAAGAAAAAAATCAGAAAAATGAGAAAAATTATTCTATTACTACAAAAAAGTGTGAAATCTGATAGAACTTTAGGACAAAAATATTACTCTCTTATCAACTACACCTGTGACTGTTGTGGGCAAAAATGAGTTGATTAATATTGTGTTGGCTGTGTATATGGAGAATGGAAAATACAATCGGAGAATTTACTTATTTAGTAATTTAGAAAGAAATAAAACAACTAGTAACTTGGAGTAAAAATTTCACCTGATTAGTCACTAACTTCTTTATTCTCTTTTCGCTTGTCTTTTTGCTTTTGTGTGTATTAGTTTCACTACCTTTTTACTTTTATAAAATGTTTGTGGGTATCATTGCTGTAAACCCTCACGAGAGTACAACTCGTCCATTAGGGACACCTAGGGGTTTAAAGGCTTCTTGCATACGCTAAATGCAACCGCGATCCCTACAAAAGTGGCTTAGTTAAATCTTATTTTAAAGATGTTTATGTTATTTTATTCTGTGTTTTTCTCGAGGACAAGCAAAATGTTAGGTTTTGGGGTGTGATGCGTGGTATTTATATCACTATTTCCCACTCATTTAACATAATATTTTGTATAATTTCTTGGGTTTTGTGAACATTTTGATGTGTTTTGTGTTATTTTACAGATAAATAAAGTTGGGAAAACATTGGAAGCAATTTGGGGCCAAAATAGAGAAAAAATGACAAAAGGGGCATTTTCGTAATTTTCAGCGTCGCGACACCAAAACCTTCAGCGTCGCGACGCCTAACGTGTTCCGGTCATGCTAACGTGCACCGAGGGGACACGTGTCAGAATCTGAGAAATTGGACTTGCTAACGTGCGTCAAACTTGCTAACGTGCGCCGACCTTGCTAACGTGCGACGTGCCACATGTCATCATCACAGAAGATCAGCTAAAATGCGCCGTGTGCCACGTGTCACAAACCTATGGTGCCGACACTCCGCGTGACACGTGTCACATTCTCATTGGACCTAATTATCGGCAAATCACATTCTGCCACGTGTCAAGCTCTCATTGGACCGATCTTTACCGCGTGCCACGTGTCAGCTTCTTATTGGACCTAAATATCAGCCATTCACCGCATGCCACGTGTCAGCTTCTCATTGCACCATTTTAGCGCATGCCACGTGTCATCACCGGATTATGCCGACAGAATCCGCGGGGTCAAACTGTGTTGACCGTAAACGCGTATCAGCGCGCGACGCTGGGATGTTTGGCGTCGCGACGCCGGCCCCAGAAATTGCCTATAAATTTAGTTCAGTTTCACTTCATTTGGTGTGCTTTCCTTGGGAGCTTTTCCCTGTTTTTAGAGGATTGCATCTAGTTTTTGTAAATATAAATAATATTTAATTTATGTATTTTAATTTTCAGTAATAATAATAGTTCATCTTCTTCTATTTTCTTTTATGTTTTGTAGTTAAATTTCTGCTGGGGTAAAAGATGAAATATTTAATATAATTATCTAGGTAAATCTCACTTAACTATAATTTATAAATTATAATTTAACCGGATTAATTAATGTCAGACTTTATTACCGCCTATATGGTCGGGTTAAATATAAATTACTTTACCGCCTATATGGCTGGTCTTTATGTGACAGATAATTACCGCCTATAGGGCTGGTGTAGTTGGACTAAATGGATTACCGCCTATATGGCTGGTTTTAATTGTTTAACATTATTAATTCCTGAGAAAGTAAAACAGAAAATAATTTATATATTATAATAAGTGAGATTCCTAAATAAGAAATATTAAATGTGGATCATCTAACCCGAGCATTTTAGTTTTATTCTAGGGAAGTGATGAAACACAATATTCACACTTAATAATTGATTTTATTTTTATGGGTAATTCTTTAGTTTGTTTATTGAGTCTTAAGCTTAATGCTTCTTGTTGTCTGATCACCAATAAGATTGATTTGGTAAACTTAAAATGAACTAGACATAGGGATTTTAGGTTTCAGCCTTAGATTCAATGGCCCACGATCTTCCTTGAGGATATATAACCCTTTAATAGATTTCCTTACAGGATAGACATATTCCTGTTGGGCGGGGGTAGCCACAATTGGAACTTGATCTTAATGAATCCAGGTAATTTGGTTGACATAGACATATGGTTCAATTAGGTTATACTGGGTATTTGCGTCTGACCATCGAAAGAGGCTTTTGCTTATTTTCGTGTTCCAAGTTAGCAAACTTATTTATTACATATACATAAGAGAATCAATTCATATTTATAATAATATTGTGTGGAGTCACGACCCTAGATCTTTGAGTATTTTCTCTTATTTTCCTTAGTATTTTCTTTAGAGTCTGTTTTTATTTTAATTAGCAAATCCACATTCAACCAACAAAAGCAATCATTCTCTTCTCCTTATAATTAGATACTTGTAAATAAATAGTATCAATAATTAATAACAACAGTAGGAATTAAGTCCTCGTGGGATCGATATTTTTATACTACTTGAACGATACGTACGTTTTCGTTATACGTGTGTGTTTACGCCGGTCACAAACCGAAAAACGTCTTTATCATGATTAATTACCCCCACGTGATTAGCCGTTCAGGCACCGAAAAATTAAGTTTTTAATATATTAATGAGACCTACGTCTTAACAGTCTATAAAAAAGAAGCATAATTCAAAGTCACGATGATTCATGCTTAAGTACTCTAACTTGAGCTCAAAATGTATTTCGCCCTTTAAACACCGGACCACCGCCCTCACGGTAGTCTA
Organism: Zanthoxylum bungeanum; assembly: GCA_019454045.1. Classification (NCBI taxonomy): domain Eukaryota; kingdom Viridiplantae; phylum Streptophyta; class Magnoliopsida; order Sapindales; family Rutaceae; genus Zanthoxylum; species Zanthoxylum bungeanum. The sequence continues at coordinate 42,133 of SKCR01017687.1, forward strand.
CGGAGGTCAAGGTAACCCTGAACCTTGATCTTCCTTATTTTATGCTCATCTTCACTACTAACTTGAGCGTCGGAGTGCCTACGACACCCACCACACCGGTGAGTAGAAACTCTCTGCTCACTCTATATTTTTTTTTTTTGCAGGATCGCTAGTGCCCCATCATACATATTCTCGATTGTGGACCCAAGGTGAAATCCAGTGTCCATAATTTGGCGCCCACCGTAAGGCCTTAGTGATTTATAGCAAGCAAAGATCTATCAGTCTACGACTCTTTCGGCACAACCACTCATGGTTTCTGGCAGCGAGCAGACACCTGATCTATGCGCAATTAGAAGTTTTACAAGAACGTTTAAGAGCACTGGAAGAAGAAAATCTTGCCATGCGATGTTCCAATTCAGATCTTCAGAAGCAATTAGAATAAATTTCCTCAACCCCACACAACAAGAAAATCCCGGTCTTCCCGGAAATCCTAACATCCAGACCAACCTCCTATGAGCATTCAACGATGTGGATAATTCATCACCAGACAACCATCCACAAAGACCCCATGATGGTCACCATATCTCTCCAGCCGACGGTGCATAGCAAGTTGCCTCGTCAATGCGGAAGGAAATGAAAGTATTCAAAGAAACAATTCTATCTAGCCTACAAGAAGTCAGGCTACTAGTAAGAAAAAACCAAGCCGACGTAATTTCAGATATACCTTTCTTGGAGTCCATTACTTCCATTAAACTCCCAATGAAATTTAGCCCTCCATCTATGAAGCTATATGATGGGTCTTCGAACCCAGACGACCATGTGATCCACTACAAATACAAGATGATGTCTACAGGTCTGGCTCCACACCAATGAGAAGCTCGGATGTGTAGAGGATTTGGAGAAACATTGGCAGACCCCACACTCACCCGGTTCATCAACCTTCCTTATCGGACAATTGGGTCGTACCAAGAATAAGCATATACGTTTATGAAGCACTTTGCTGGTTCTTGCAAGTTTGAGAAGACCGCATGAGACCTCAATGCAATTTAGCAGAGGAAATGAGAATCTTTGCGAGCTTACGTAACACATTTCAACAAGGAAAGAATTTCCATTCTGGATCTTCACCAGCCGACTACTATAGAAGCCTTCAGGAATGGGCTGCTAGCGGACAATGAGCTTTAGAAGAAGCTAATAAAGTTCTGATGCTACACGATAGATCAGGTCATAGCTCGAGCGCAAATCAAGATTAGATGGGAAGAATATAAGAGGAACAAGAAGAGAGAAGGTTCCTCCAATCTACATAAAGAAATGATACCGAACCCTCCCAAGTGACTAAAAGAATTCATTGGCAGAGTTCTGCAACCAGTAGACATAAGGGTTCAACAAAGTAGGGACCATCGTCCTCTTAACAGGGATTTCATCCGCCGATCCTTACCTTACAGAGTCCAAGATCGGGCTTCACCTAACAGGCCAAGACTCCCAGACTACAACTTCGCCATTTCTCCAGGGGAATTAGTCTCAGTCTTCAGAAAGATGGGGAACGAGGTGAAATGGCCCCCATGCTCCATAGACGGATCTACCAGGAAAGATACAAGCAGATGGTGTGAATTTCATCGAGACTACGGCCATATGACAGCTGACTGTGTGGCCTTAAATCTAAAAGTTTTGGAGCTACTGAATAAAAGGTATCTTAAGTACTTGGTTACAGAGAAAGGCAATGCTACGTTGGCCCGAAGAGATGAAAAGGACGACCAAGAAGATGACCCCCCACCACCATCTCCAGGAAACAATACAATAAATTTTATTTCACGCGGATCTGAAGTCAGTTGAGTCTCTTACTCAGCCGCCAAACGACACTCGTGAGTAGCTACGTTAGAATCTCACAACACTGCAATGTTAATAGATAAAATGTTCACCAATTTGGCAATCGAATTTCCAGACGACAGTTGCTCCAGTCGAATGAACCCACACCACGATGCTCTATAAATTTCCTTGCAAGTTGAAAACTTCATGATCAAGCGGGAACTAGTTGACATAGGATCCTCAGCCAATATTATTTTCACCGCTGCCCTAGCAGATATGGGGGGAGAGTTAGACAGGATCAATCGATGCTCGACTGTGCTGATAGGGTTCAATGGGGAACATAAGTTCACATTGGGTGAGATATCCCTTCCAGTATACGCTGATGAGGTCAATAAAATCACTACATTCTTGGTCCTGGATTGCCCCTTAACCTACAACTTGATTCTTGGTCAACCGTGGATCCATGATATGAGAGCAGTCTCTTCCACCTACCATTAGGTATTAAAGTTCCCCACCAAATGGGGCGTCCAAGAGATCAAATGAGACCAACTAGTCTCGAGAAGTTTCTATCAAACAACTCCTAAAGGAAAACCCCAGTCAACATAACAATTACAGGAAGGATCTCGCGAGTCCAAGTAAAATAAGCTTGAAATTGAGGAGCTAGACGATATCCAGATCCATCCTCTATATGCAGACCACAAAGCTCAAATTGGGGTTTACCATGAACCCAAGCTACATGCTGATCTAATTGACTTCTTTAAGGAGAGACACGACTGTGTTGCCTGGTCTCATGAAGACATAACCGGGATAAATCATGAGTTAATAACTCACAAACTCTATATGGACCCAGACTACCCCCCGATACCACAAAAGAGAAAAAAGTTTGCCCCATAAAGAGACCAAATCATAGACGATGAGGTTTGGAAACTCTTATAAAACAGAGCCATCAAAGAGGTCCAATATCCCGAGTGGCTTGCGAATGTCGTGGTTGTTTGAAAGAAAAATGGAAAGTGACGAGTCTGCATCGATTTCACAGATCTGAACAAGGCATGTCCAAAAGACACATTCCACATGCCTCATATAGATTCAATGGTCTATGTTACAGCAGGGCATGAGTTGTTAAGCTTCATGGATGTTTATTCAGGCTATAATCAAATCCTCATGCACCCAAATGACCAAGAGAAGACATCTTTCGTCACCAACGGAGGTATCTATTGCTACAAGGTGATTTCATTCAGGCTCAAGAATGCTGGAGCCACTTACCAGCGACTTGTAAATAAGATGTCCACCCAACATATTGGGAATACCATGGAAGTCTACATAGAAGACATGTTGGTGAAATCATTGAAAGCTGAGCAACATCTAGAGCACTTGAAACAGACATTCGACATCATGAGGAAGTACGACATAAACGTGAACCTAACAAATACGCATTCGGTGTCACTTCAGGCAAATTCCTTGGCTATTTAGTCACTCGATGAGGGATTGAAGCCAACCCAAATCAGATCAAGTCTATCATTGATACCCCTTCACCAACCAGTCCGAAAGATGTTATGCGACTCGCGAAAAGAGTGGAAACTCTTAATAGATTCATCTCCAAGTCTATGGACAAGTGCTTTTTGTTATTCACTGCTCTCAAGAAAGTAAAAAACTTCAAATGGACCTCAGCCTGTGAAAATGCTTTGAAGGAAGTCAAATGATACTTGACTTCTCCGCGGCTTCTCTCTAAGCCAGTCGATAATGAGAAACTGTTCCTCTATTTGTTGGGTTTCAGAATAAGCTGTCAGTGCAGTCCTGATTAGGAAGAAGAAGGAATACAACTCCCAGTCTACTATGTTAGTAAATCTTTACTCATTGCGGAGTCTCGTTATACCCAAATGGAGAAACTAACACTTTCTTTGATTATAGCGGCCCGAAATTTACGCCCCTACTTCCAAGGGCACCCAATCATTGTTTATACTTTCTTCCACATGAAGAGTATACTACATAAACCTGAACTCTCAAGGAGGCTGATGAAATATGCAGTGAAGCTTGGGGATCATGATATTACCTACCAGCCATGAACCGTGATCAAATCTCAAGCTCTAGTAGACTTCGTGGCTGACTTCAGCCTTAGCCTACAAGTTCCTACGGAACTACAGATCTAGTGTGTCCAGATGACAACAAGATGAAAACTTGCAATAGACTGATCTAGCAACAAACGTGGATGAGATTTGGGAATTGTAATCACCACAACTGAAGGCGACACACTAGGGCAGACAATCAATTTCAAAGTCACCAACAATGAAGCCAAGTACGAAGCTCTCGTAGCTGGATTGATATTGGCCAAAGACTTGGGAGCCAAAAATATTGAAGTAAAGTCAGACTCCCAACTTATTGTCAACCAACTCCTATGAACATATCAGGCGAGAGACTTGCATATGGCATCTTACTTATAGAGCTTCATGTGACATTTGAGGAACTAATAATATCCCAAGTTCCAATGATAGAAAACACTCATGTTGACGCCTTGGCCACACGGTTCGACAATGTGAGGAGATAAACCACAAACTATTTCAGTGGTGTATTTGCAGTGGCCAACCATATGGAAGGGGGAACCAGAGATCATCGCTTCAATCACCCTGACCAACTCATGGATGACTTATTTGATTCAATACCTACAGAATGGCACACTCCCATAAGATAAAACCGAGGCTTGCAAAACGCAACGCCAAGATGCAAGGTTCACTCTCTATAATGGTCAGCTCCTAAAGAGGTCTTTTTATGGGCTCTATCTCAAGTGCCTTACTCCCGAAGAAGCCCAACATGTTTTGATGGAGTTGCATGAAAGAGAATGTGGGAATCATTGTGAAGGAAGAAGCTTGTCATGTCGAGCACATACTACTAGATTCCATTGGCCTACTATGCGACCCGACGCAGTATATTTCACACGTAGATGTGAAAAATGTCAAAGGTACGCCCCAGTCTCACATCTGCCTCCAGAAAAACTCAACCTCATTCTCTATCTGTGGCCATTCATGAAATTGGGGATGGATATCATAGGCAAACTCCCAACCCTCCCGGGACAACGAGTTTACATGCTAGCCATCACAGATTACTACTGGAAGTGGATTGAAGTAGAAGCGTTCGCCAAGATACGAGACAGAGAAGTTCAAGCCTTCGTTTGGAAGAATATTATATGTCGATTCGGTCTACCACGAGATATTGTAACTGACAATGGCACTCAATTCATCAGTCACCACTTTCAAGATTTCTACAGGAACTAGGGTATTAAACTTAGCTTCTCAACCCCATATTTTCCACAAGCCAATGGTCAAGCTGAGTTGCCCAATAAGACTATTATGAACACATTGAAGAAAAGATTTGAGAAAGAAAAATTGTCATGGGCAGACGAGCTCCCAGGAGTCTTATGGTCTTAGCCGAGTTGTCCAACAAGACTATTATGAACACATTGAAGAAAAGATTGGAGAAAGTAAAAGGGGCATGGGCAGACAAGGTCCCATGAGTCTTATGGTCCTACAGAACAACGACGCGTTCGTCGACTGGAGAAACCCCATTATCACTAGTATTTGGAGCTTAAGCAGTCATTCCAATCGAGGGAAGTGTTCTATCTCTATGCTATTGTTTAAAACATTATCTTGTAGATGACTGCCGCAAATCCATTATCTTGATTCTTGGATTCCAATAAACTGAAAGGAGTCGATGACTACTTTGAATGGGAAATGAACATTCGTCTTGTCTTGGAGTTTGAAAAGTTAAGCTATGTAACTATCAATCCATTTCTTGTTGAAATCGATCCTGACTTCACTCATGAAGAGCGAGAAACTTTTGAAAAATGGAAGGATGATAAACTTAGGTGAAATCCTATATTTTAGGATCGATGGTTACAGATTTGCTTAGACAGTACATAGAGGTACCAGATGCTTGGATCATTATGAGAACACTCAATGAGTTGTTTGAGGCAAATCAAGAAATATAAATATATCAAAGGTCTAAGGAATTTTTTTGTGCTACACTAAAGGATGAAGGAGCACTCAGCATTCATATTTTAAACATGATTGACCAGGAATGACATGGCATTGTGATTGATGAACAACTAGGCCGTAATTTTATTTTGTCTTCATTGCTTGGTACTTACGCTGGCTTTGTGTTAAACTCCCATACACATTTGATGCAAGCTAGCTATGAAGTACTTCATAACATGTTACGCACAGCGGATCATGACTTGAAGAAAGAAATTATATTTTGTACCTCCATGGTGGAGCATGCACTTCAAATACTTCTAAGAAGTCAAAGAAAATCAAAATGGGGAAGAAGAAGATTTCAAAGAAAAACTCCAATAAGTGTAAAGGTGCAAGACCGCAAGTAGCTCGTGATCAATGTCTACACTGCAAGAAGTTTGGACACTGGAAGAATGACTGTCCAGAGCTGAAAGGAAAAGCAGGACCCTCAGGTACGTTTTATTTTTTCCTATTATTGACAATTCATTAGCCTTAGATGCAAATAGTGGATGTGTGTTAGACACCGGCAATCCTACTTATATTCGCTACTTCGTGCAAGTCATGAGGGTTAAAAAAAGGTTAAACAAATGGGATATCCAGCTTAGAGTTGGCAATGGCGAGACATTGAATGTCAAAGCCATAGAAACAGTTGTTTTAGATCTCCCTAATGGATGTAAATTAGATTTACAAGACTGTTATTATGTACACTCACTTATCAGACATATAATATCACTGTCGATATTGGATAAAGAGGGATATAAAATAAACATTAAAGATGGTGTTTTTTGTTTATATGATAAAAATAACTTTTTGACATGTGAATGCTCTTTATCTAACGGTCATTATGTTTTGGAAACATATAAAAATATCTTTAATGTAGAGGAAAATAAAAATAGAAGATCTGAATTAAATAATACTAAATTATGGCATATGAGATTGGGCCACATATGTGTTAAACGTCTATCCAAATTGGTAAATGATGGTTTGATTAAAAATCTTACCTTAGATACTTATCCGATTTGTGAGTCATGTCTCCAAGGGAAGATAACAAAGACCCCATTTCTTGGTGTTGGACACCGTGCTAAAGATTTATTGGAGCTAATACACTGTGATGTGTGTGGTCCATTAAATTATGTCGCTCATGATGGTTCAACATACTTTGTGACTTTCACGGAAGATAAGTCAAGATATGAATATGTCTATTTGATGAGACATAAATCAGAAACATTTGACAAGATTAAAATATTTCTAAACGAAGTAGAAAAACAAACCAGTAAATTCATTAAGTATCTTCGATCAGATCGAGACAATGAATACATGAGTGAAAAATTCAAAAACTATTTAAGTGAGAATAAAATTCTTGCCCAGTATAGCCCACCAGGAACACCTCAACACAATGGTGTGTCTAAGCGAAGAAATCATACTTTATTGGATATGGTGTGTTCCATGATGAGCTATATAGATTTTCCATATTGCCTTTGGGGTTATGCTTTCTTTATTGCTTCCCACATACTTAATATGGTTCCATCGGAAGCTGTTTCTACGATCTTGTATCAGATATGGTTCGGTAGAAATCCAAGTCTTAGATATTTAAAGATTTGGGGTTGTCCTACATACGTTAGAGTTGCGCACCCGGATAAACTAGCATCCATGGGGTATAAATATAGGTTCGTTGGATATCCTAATAAGTGTTGGACAATTATGACCCATAACATCACTATTTGTAAAGAACATGGTGTTCTTGTACAAATTAACTATGTGACAAAGGAAATTGCTCTTTTATCATTTTGTAATTGGATTACTTGGATATATAAATGATAAAAGTCCATATGATTAGTACCAGATTAATAAGATATGAGACAGTATTAATCCACGAAAGGTTTAATCATTAAATATCCATAGTCGTAGTATTATCGAGACTGTACATCGATAATGCGGAATAGGCTAGTATTACACATGTGCGCGTTATGGAGGCTTAATGACATAGTTCTCATATATTTAAGTATTGGATACTTATGCAAGTGTGATATGAGGTTCTGTTAGCCGTTGGACCGGAAGCAGCTTCGCTCTGGATAGACCCCTCGGAGTCCCATTGGTAGTATGACTATGTGTCTATGGGAATCTGAATCAGGGTACGTGTATGTGGTCTTAACCTGAGACTTGCATCGCTAATACTTGCGACAATCAGTACACTTTGGTTTTGGTCGTCCGGAGCTTTAACAGGTTCTGTGTACGCCTCTTCTGGGTATACTGAGAATCGTAGTGTATTGGATTTGATGTCAAGATGGAAGTATCACTTCAGTCATATGGAGATGATGATCACGCATGGATACAGAACTAGTACTCTTAAATGCTGCAACTATTGGGATAGTATGGCTAGGTCATGATTATCCGATTATAGAGACTGGTTGTTAGTGATCCGATATATGCTTCGTACGGGGCAGACACAATTCCAGCCCTAGGCCTAGCATGTGACATCCGATACTGGATCGTAATACGCAATTCATTGTATACTACGCGTGATACATATTATATATATTCCATGTTGAATATATTTCTGGAGAATTGGGTAGGCACGATGCTTTGCTAGAAGCCAACCATGTCTTGTAAATCGGTGAGAACGTGGTACGGGGTTCGCACGTGTCGGATAATCCGACAACCGTATATGCTGCCAACATATCCAGTAATCTCTTGGGTCGCTTCCCAAAGATTCACCGATGACATTTGACTCGAATAAAATTAATCTGAGATTAATTATGAGAAAGAAAATTAATTTGGGATTAATTACGACAAGAATTAATCTAGGATTAATTATCAAAGAGAAAATTAATCTAGGATTAATTGCATCAAGAATTAATCTGGGATTAATTCGACTAGAAGAGAGAACGCGATTAATTTGGAATTAATCGACAAAATAAATTTAATAGTTAAATTGGATTTTCCTATTTAATTTATTTAATTTGGCTAAAATAATATATTGGATATATTTAATTGAAATCAAATTTCAATGTGAAATTAAAATTGGATTTTAATTCGGGCGAACGAATTAATTTGGAATTAATTCGTAAGCAACTTTCGCAATAATTTTGCTAGGCATTATTATTTAATTAAATTGGATTTAATTAAGTCGCGACGGAAAATTTGTTTAATCGGATTAAACGAAATCGGGCCCAAAGTGTGTTGTGTAAGCTAACTTAAATTTGGAATTTAAAATTGGGTGGGACCCATCAACTTACATCACATGTCACTCTTGTGATGGAAGTAGTTGGCAATTAAAAGGCAACTTTTAAAACACAAAACATATGTGTTTAAAATAATTTTGGAAGTCAACTTTTGATTTAAGTTTTTTGAAAACACAAAGTCAACTATTCATTCTCTATTTCCTTTGAAAATCGTGAGCTCCTCTCCCTCCAATGGAATTTTTGTTGCAAAAATTTCTACCTTGCTAGCACATTAGGAGTCAAAGAAAGGTGATAGGGAAACTCACCCATGAGTTTGGAACAACAAAGAAAGCTTGGAGCTTCTACATCCATGGAGTTTTTAGAAAATTTCAAAGCCGATCAATGTGAGTATTCCGCAACTCCCTTTGATTTATTCACACACAAATAATTCTTAGAGATCCCGTGGCATGTCTATGACACTAACAATAATTCCATGGGATATCAATTCTACGATTCTGAGCAACAAAATGTATTTGTTGTTCGTTTTGCCACTTTTCTTGAAAAGGAATTTTTGAGAGAAAGTGGGAATTGTAGAGAGATTTAACTTGATGAGTTTGATCCCAACATTAAGGAACCTGAGATGGAACCAGAGATCCAACTAGGTGAAGGATCTACAACACATGTTCTACGTAAGTCGAATAGAATATCAAGGTCTCATGAGAGTTTTTTTTAAACATCTGTTGTGAGCCTTGATGTTCTCCTCTTTGAGGAAACATATCTAACTACGTATAAACAAGCGATATTGGATATCGATTTGGAAAACTGGCAGGAAGTCATGAAATTCGAGATGGATTCTATGCATGACAATCAAGTCTGGGAATTAGTTGAACTTCTTGAAGGAGTTAAACCTATTGGTTGTAAATGAGTTTATAAAAGGAAGCAAGGGCCTGATGGAAATGTAGAAAATTTTAAGGCCTAACTAGTAGCTAAAGGTTACACTCAACGTCATGGGATTGTCTATGAGGTAACTTTTCACCAGTAGCCATGCTAAAATCCATCAGGATTCTTTTAGCCATTGCTGTATATCACGATTATGAGATATGGTAGATGGAGGTGAAAACTGCTTTTGCAAATGCATTCATTGAGAAGGATATCTATATGGAACAACCAGAGGGTTTTGTATCCAGTGAGACTTCAAACTTGGTTTGTAAGCTCTAGAAGTCTATTTATGGACTTTTAAACAGACATCTCGAAGTTGGAATCGTCATTTTGATGAGATAATTAAATTATCTGGATTCATCAAGAACGAGGAAGAACCATGTGTTTATAAGAAAGTGAGTGGGAGCATGATAGTTTTCCTAGTTTTGTATGTAGATGACATCCTTATCATTGGGAATGATATAGGTATGATGCAAAGTGTGAAAGTCTACCTTTACAAGAACTTTTCCATGACAGACGTGGGTGAAACTTCCTATATACTAGGTATAAGGCTCTATCGGGATAGAGTTAGGAAGCTTATAAGGTTGTCGCCATCGACATACATAGATAAGATGTTAGAAAGATATGGTTTTACCAACTGCAATGCAGCAAATGTACCTTTCTGATACGACTTACATCTTTCAAAGAAAATGACATCTCAAACTGAGGAAGAAAGAGTTAGGATATCTAACTTACCATATGCTTCTTGTATTGGAAGAATTTTGTATGATATGCTATGTACGAGACCTGACATCAGTTTCGGCATCAGTATGACTAGCCGATATCAATCTGATCCAGGTAATGATCATTGGACAACCGTGAAACATATCCTGAAATATCTTAAAGGTACTAATGATAAGTTTATGATATATGGAGAAAATGAGCTACAAGTTAAGGGTTTTATAGACTCCGACTTGCAGGGAGATCCAGATGATATAAATTCTACATCCAGATACATATTTACCCTTAATGGCGGTGCGGTAGTTGGCGATGTTCAAAGCAAGGCTCAACAGTTGATTCCACCACTAAGGCAGAATTTATAGCGGCTTTAGAAGCTGCTAAAGAAGCTGTTTGGATTAGAATTTTTATCATAGTACTTGGTATTGTGCCTAGTATTCCGGATTGTATTGTGATAATAGCAGAGCCATTACACAGGCTAAGGAGCCAATGGCGCATTGCAAGTCTAAACACGTGAAAGGAAATATCGCGTGATTAGAGAGATTATTGAATGAAAAGACATAGTGATCTTGAAGGTTCAAGGACTAGAAAACATAGCAGACCCACTTATAAAGGCCTTACCTCATAAGTTATTCGATAAAAATGTGGAGGAAATGGTGTTAGAGTTAGTGCTCGGCGCGCCAAATTTTATTGTATTTATTGTAAATACAATGTACATTTATATTTTATTAAGAATAAATTTAGTAGTTTTCATCAATATAATTTTTTATATGGTTAAGGCGTAGAATAAGTTTAGAATGAATAATTGTTACGTAATTACAAAAGCACCGCAATTGTCACTGAGAATTGTCACAATAGAATTCATTCTTAAAATTGTTCATAGTCAAGGTTTACATACCTTGTCAGTTAGTAAACCAGTGAGACCGGTACGTGTTGTATATTAAAATTGTTCTAATGGTTTATCTCAGTAAACCATGAGTCTTGAGAGACTCATATAAACATGTAGGTATTTATTGGATAAATAATGAACGACTTATTCGAAGATTCCTGATAGATGGTACACCAACGTCAATAGGAATCCTTACGAGTCGAATAACATATTAGCTCCTTTGACTTGTGATACTACTGCGAATATGTGAGATATCCTCCACACTTTGATGGCAGTCACGTCAACTATAGTTTAAGATCAGACCTCCGCTTGTTCGTCAGGTATGGACTGATATTCACGATTTCATGTGATGTATGCCGAGAGGATGTGTCAGTCCCGTGTACGGGATTTAAATATCTAATTTGTGATTCTTTGAAATCCTTGGCTAAGGTACGATTCAGAAATAAGTTTCGAATATTTATTAACGAATCATAAATATGTCGCAACATATGAATTGTTCATAGATGAGATTTGACGTTTAATCTATATCTCCGGAACAATTCGGATAACCTATGACAGATGGATTATATATATATGTAATGACTTCGACTTGAATGGTTCAACTCGATTATCTGTGGTCATCGTAATTTGTGAGTGGAAAAATTACGGGATGGAAATGGTTTTCGTGACATATAAACTTGAATCTAGAGAGTCTCACAATATAAAGTGTACTCGTTGAACACTTGGATAATTAATTATTGATAATTCGGTTATTCGTAATTTACACATGCGTATTAAATAATGTGTATTTGTATATGATACATATTTTGATTAGATACACATTAATGATCTATTAGATTTTGACATTTATTTTATTATTATTATTATTAATTAATTAATTATTAATAATGATCAATGGAATAATATTCTTGGAATCTTTTTCCATAATGTATTTTGTCCTTTTGTTAATAAACATTAGATAAATTAATTAATTGTTAATTTATTTATTTTTGGGTTAAGAATATTACTAGGAATATTCTTAATAATTTGGCCAATTTTAATTCGCTAAACCATGTATTTTTGACACATGGATTTATTAACAAAAAATCATTTAATATTTTGATAAGATCAATATGTGTCAAAATTATAGCCTAAATAATTATTATTTTTTGACAAAAAATATTCCATATTTTCGACCACTCAAAGGAAAATATAAAATGGAAACAAATCCATTTTGTAAAGGCTTGACAATTTCTCATGAGTTCAGAACAAAAGAAAAATTAGGTTAGGGTTAATAACAAAACATCAACACCAAAAGAAGAAGAAGATTGGAAATTTTGAACTTGAAATTAAGGTAATATTATGTTCCCAAATTCTAATTTCTTGGTTTTTATTTCATAAGCAAGTAAATATATATGGGGTATGTATATTGCATGTTATATATATATATATATATATATATAATGTATCTTGGATATGTATTTGCATCAAAACTTGGTATTGGTTGTTTATTTAACTTTAATAAGTTTCTTTTGTTAGGCATGTGCAAAAGATTAATTAGTGAATTAATCTCAAAAATTACTATTCTAGAGTGATTATTGCCACTCAAATATTATCTAAAATTTTTATTGGAACTTTATATTGTGGTGATTAATTTTTGTGTAAATTAATTGGATTAATTTTGTGAATAAATTGAATTTTGGCATGAAAATGGACAAATAATATCAGATCTTATTTTTTTTTTTTTGTATAAAACAGAATAATTTTCATGGAAAAATATATTATTTGGATGATTTTGGATGTGTATTGGGTGGTGGATTAATTCTGAAAATTGTTCCGGGGTGAAAACTCGATAAAACGATGAAAATCACGTGAAAACAGGCTCGCCGTTTCACGGCTGTCCAAACAGTGAACTAGTCATTTTTTGGGAACCCCAAGGGCTGACCGGTCATTGCCCAAGTGACTGGCTTGGCCCGGATTAGTGGTTTGTCAACCAGTTTGATCATTTGCCCGTTATGCGTATCATTTGTCGAAAAATATTTTCGTAAAATAATTCGTTATGTTTCGAAATATATTATGTTATTAATTGTTAATAAATAATATATTTAAACTATTTTGGGTGAATTAAAAAATATTTGATATTAATTAATTCACTCGGGAAAATTTTTAAAATGTTTAAAAATCATTTTCGCCACTTTACCGCGCCTTCGCTGGGCTAACCCTAACTAAATGGTATCAGAACATCTGATCCCACATATAAAATAATTTTTTCATGCTTTAAGTATTTGATATTTGATTCAATTTATTTTACACATGTTTAAGAATTAATTGATTGGATCAATTATTTTAACTATTTGACAGTACTTGGAAAATCCCTATAATAAGGATTTATTTTCTGTGAGTGTATTATACATTATTTGGTCCGTCTCATTAATACAGATGTAAATAATTTTCCTAATGATGTGGTTGTATCTGCCAAAGCAGTACCGCTATGGTTTATGGAAATTTATTTATACCGGTAAAACTTATTGGAAAAGAAATAAATTCGAGCGAAAGTGCATACCAATAGATGCCTATGCAGTGAGGTTGTGCATAAGTACCTTGAATTTGTTCATTGATGGGTATTTCCTTAATACGCCCCATCCAATAGATGCCAAAGTAGTGAGGATCGGAAACGGTTCATGACTTATTTTAAAAGTCACATTGGATGTGATTGATAATTGTTATCTATTTTCAAATATATTTGGGCACAATGTGCCAAAGATGTGTGTCAAAGTATATTTGTGATATCTACTTCCTGCTATATAATTTAATTTAATTATTAAATTCTTGTATTTTGTTTTGGGTTTATCAATTTACGTAAAATAGTGAGAGAACATCTATATATTAAAATTTCATGATATGTTGGATATTTTATGATATTGATGATATTACTTTTATCTGCATATTTCTGTTTCTTTTGTTAAGTTTGTGATGACAGTTACTACTTCTTCTAATGCTTTTTCACGTGCCATGAACGCGAACAAATTGAAATGTCCTGAGAACTTTTTTGAATGGGAATTGGATCTTAAGATTGTCTTGAGATCTGAGAAGTTGAGTTATATGTTGGATAGTCCAGTATCGTTGGATATTGCTCCGGAGTTGACACCTGAAGAGAATGAGACATTTCAGAAATGGAGAGATGATGATCTGAGAGTCAGGTCACTCATTCTTTGTACTTTGTCTCCTGGTCTGAAAAGGCAATATGTGGATATGTCTGACTCCTACAGTATTATAACTCAGCTAAGGGAGATGTTTTTGAACCAGGAGCAGACTCTGGTATATAGGATCTCCGTGGAATTATTACACGCTCATTTGGCTGATAGTAAGCCAGTGAGTCCACATGTCCTGCACATGATATAACTCATCGAGCAGCTTCAGAGGTTTGACTTCCATCTGAATATGAGATTCGTCTATCCAGAGGCATCATTATTTTGACAGATTATGTCTGGTTGTGTAACTAATATTATCTCATTGTTTGTAATTGATACAAAAGGATATCATGTACATATTAAGAATCTTTATATGTATATATATATATATATATATTATATATATATATATATATATATATGAATGATATTTTGTTACACAAATATTCAAATTCATATGGTCATTATATTTTGCAAGCTATTATTATGTTTATGAAATGGGAATAATAAACGTAAAAGATCTGAAATTACTGATACTGAATTATGGCATATGCGGTTAGGACATAAAAGTGTACGACGCCAAACCCAGTTGGTTAAGAATGGTCTGATTGGGAATTTGACCATACAGTCATTTCCAACTTGTGAATCTTGCATTCATGGTAAAATGACTAAAGCCCCATTTACTAGTGTTGGACATCGGGCCACTGACTTATTGGAGCTCGTATATAGTGATGTATGTGGTCTTATAAGTCACACTGCTCATAGTGGTTTTTCTTACTTCGTAACATAAACCGATGATTTGTCATGGTATGGTTATGTTTACTTGATGAAACATAAATCGGAAACCTTTGAAATGTTCAAAGAATTTCGAAACGAAGTAGAAAAATAAACTGATAAACTCATCAAATGCCTACAATCACATCGAGGCGGTGAATATATAAGTAGTGAGTTTACGAAGTATGTTAAAGAGAATGGGATTCTCGCTCAATATACTCATCCGGGTACTCCACAGCACAATGAAGTATCTGAAATGAGAAATCAGACTTTATTGGATATGGTCCGATCAATATTGAGTTTTACAGATCTACCTTACTATTTTGTGGGAGCATGCTCTTACTGTTGTACATCTACTGAATAGGTTCCCTCTACAGTTGTTCCTACTACTCCATATGAGATATGGGTTGGTAGGAAACCGAACCTTAATTATATTAGGGTTTGAGGTTGTCCTACATACGTCAAAGTGACACAGCAGGATAAACATTTGCCTCGAGGGCAAAAATTTAGGTTTGTTGGACATCCTTCGAATTCCAAAGGATATCAATTCTATTAACCCGAGCATTGAAATGTGTTCATAGCTCATTTTGCCAAATTTTTTAAAGAATAATTTTTGGCAAAATGGCGGTAATCATATGAGGATTGAGCTTGATGAAGTCCAACCTATATAAGAAAAACCTATAGAGGAATCACATGTTTAGACAGAAGCAGAACCTTCTAATTCCACTATCCGTAGGTTTACTAGGATATCGAGCCCTCCTGAGCGCTTATATTTGATACAAGACAAGCGTCTCGATGTGCTCCTCATTGTGGAGACTGATTCGTATACCTACAAAGAAGCAATATTAGACATTGATTCCACTAAATGGCAGGAGGCCATGAATTCTAAAATAGACACTATGCATCTGAATCAAGTATGGGACTTGGTTCCGCTTCCTGAGGGAATTGTTCCCGTAGGTTGTAAATGGGTTTACAAAAGGAAGCGGGGGCTTGAAGGGAAGGTTGAAACCTTCAAAGCCTGACTTGTTGCTAAAAGTTATACTCAAAGGCCAGGTCTAGACTATGATGAGATCTTTTCACTAGTAGCGATGCTAAAGTCTATTAGGATTTTATTAGCTATCGCTGCTTGCCATGATTATGATATTTGGAAAACGGATGTCAAAATGGCTTTTCTTAATGGGTTTCTTGATGAAGAAATCTATATGAAACAGCCAGAGGGTTTTGTCTCCAGGCAAAATTCTGGGATGGTATGTAAGCTTAAGAAGTTCATTTATGGACTTAAACAAGCTTCGCGGAGTTGGAATCTTCATTTTAATGAGGTAATCAGATTGTCTGGTTTTCTCAAAAATGAAGAAGAACCCTGTGTTTATAAGAAGGTTAGTGGGAGTATAATAATGTTCTTGGTGCTTTACGTTGATGACATCCTGATCATTGGAAATGATCTTGGAATGATGCAGGGTATTAAAGCATACCTTTGTAAAAACTTCTCCATGAAAGACTTGGGTGAGGCTTCCTATATACTTGGTATAAAACTCTATAGAGATAGAGAAAAGAGGCTGATTGGGTTATCCCAATCTTCGTACATAGATAAGATCCTACAAAGATACAACTTTAACAATTGTAAAATTGCTAATATACCTTTTCGACATGACATTCATCTTTCGAAGAAGATATGTCCTCAAACGGAAGATGAAAATGCTAGAATGTCTAGTCAATCTTACGCATTATGCTTACGAAGCATCATGTATGCCATGTTATGTACGGGACCTGATATTAGTCATGTAGTAAGCGTTACTAGCAGATATCAGTCAAATCCAGGTAACGACCATTGGATGACTGTTAAACATATCCTAAAGTATCTAAAAGGTACTAAGGATAAGTTTCTTATTTATGGAGAAAGTGATTTACGGATAAGAGGATATACAGATTCTGACTTTCAGTCAGATCCTGATGATAGAAAGTCTACCTCAGGTTTTGTATTCACTCTTAATAATGCTGCAGTTAGTTAGAAATGTTCCAAACAAGGATCGACAGTTGATTCCACCATTAAGGTGGAATATATTATGGCATCAGATGCTGCAAATGAGGCTGAGTGGATTAGAAAATTTATCATAGAATTGGGAGTTATCACAAGCATCGATGATTCGATCCCGTTGTTCAGTGATAATAGTGGAGCTGTTGCACAGGCAAAAGAATCAAGATCGCATCAAAAATCGAAACATGTGGAGCGAAAGTACCATATTATTCGTGAGATGATCGCTCGGGGAGACATTGCCATATGCAAGATATCTGGAGAGGACAATATATCAAACCCGCTTAAGAAGGCCTTGCCTCTGAGACTATATGATAGACATGTAGAGGCGATGAGTATTAGATACCATCAAATTTGGCACTAGAGCAAGTGGGAAAAAATGTTTGAATTGGTGCTCGGCGCGCGAAATTTTATTGTATTTATTGTAAATACAATGTACATTTATATTTTATTATGAATAAAATTTAGTAGTTTTCATCAATATAATCTTTGTATGGTTAAAGCGTAAAATGATCTTAGAATGAATAGTTGTGACGTAATTGCAAAAGCGCCCCAATTGTCACTGAGAATTGTCACAATACAATTCATTCGTAAAATTATTCCTGGTCAAGGTTTACATACCTTTTCAGTAAGTAAACTCGTGAGACCGGTTACATGTTGTATATTAGAATTGTTCTAATGGTTTATCTCAGTAAACCATGAGTCTTGAGAGACTCATATTAACACGTAGATATTTATTAGATAAATACTGAGCGACTCATTTGAATATTCATGATAGATGGTACACCAACGTCAATAGGAATATTTACGAATCGAATAACATATTAGCTCATTTGACTTGTGATACCACTGAGTATATGTGAGATATCATTCACACTTTGATGGCAATCACATCAACGATCTTTTAAGATCAGACCTCCGCCTACTCATCGGGTATAGACTGATACTCACGATATCCTATGATGTATGCAGAGAGGATGTGTCAATCCCGTTTACGGGATTTAAGTATCCAATTTGTGATTCTTTGACATCCTTGGCTGAGTTACGATTCGGAAATAAGTTTCAAACATTTATTAAGAATCATAAATATGTCGCGACACATGAATTGTTCATAGCAGAGATTTGACGTTTAATCTATATCTACGGAATAATTCAGATAACCTCTGACATAAGGATTATATAAATGCAATGACTTCGACTTGAATAGTTCAATTCGATTATCTTTGGTCGTCGTAATTTGTGAGTGGACAAATTACGGGATGAAAATAGTTTATGTGATAGATAAACTTGAATTTAGAGAGTCCCACAATATAAAGTGTACTCGTCGAGCACTTGGGTAATTAGTTATGGATAATTCAGATTATTCATAATTTACACATGCGTATTAAATCATGTGTATTTATATATTAATGATCTATTAGATTTTGACACTTGTTTTATTATTATTATTAAATAATTAATTGTTAATTATTTATTTATAATGATCAATGGAAGAATATTCTTGGAATTTTTTTCCATAATGTATTTTGTCTTTTTGTTAATAAGCATTAGATAAATTAATTGATTGTTAATTAATTTATTTTTGGGTTAAGAATATTACTTGGAATATTCTTAATAATTTGGCCAATTTTAATTGGCTAAACCATGTATTTTTGACACATGAATTTATTAACAAAAAATCAAAAAAATCATTTAATATTTGGATAAGATCAATATGTGTCAAAATTATGGCCTAAATAATTTGTTATTTTTTTTACCAAAAATATGCCATATTTTCGGCCACTCAAAGGGAAGTATAAAAATGGAAACTGTTCCATTTTGTAAAGGCTTGACCATTTCTCATGAGTTGAGAACAAAAGAAAATTAGGTTAGGGTTAATAACAAAACATCAACACCAAAGGAAGAAGAAGATTGGAAATTTGGAACTTGAAATTAAGGTAATATTAAGTTTCTAGCTTCTAATTTCTTGGTTTTTGTTTCATAAGCATGTAAATATGTATGGGATATGTATATTGCATGTTTTATATATATATGTATATTGGATATGTATTTGAATCAAAACTTGGTGTTGGTTGTTTATTTAACCTTAATAAGTTTCTTTTGTTAGGCATGTGTAAAAGATTAATTAGTGAATTAATCTCAAAATTAAAATTTCTATTCTAGAGTGATTATTGCTACTCAAATATTACCTAGAATTGTTCTTGGAACTTTAGATTATGGTGATTAATTTTGGTGTAAATTAATTGGATTAATTTTGTGAATAAATTGAATTTTGGCATGAAAAATGGACAAATAATATTCTGGATCAGATCTGATTTTGTTGTATAAATAGAATAATTTTCATGGAAAAATATATTATTTGGATGATTTTGGATGTGTATTGGGTGGTGGATTAATTCCGGAAATTATTTCGGGGCGAAAACGCGAGAAAACGATGAAAATCGCGTCAAAACGGGCTCGCCGTGTCATGATTGTCCAAACAGTGAACTGGTCACTGTTTGGACAGCCCAAGGGCTGACCGGTCATTTCCCAAGTGACCGGGTTGGCCCGGATCGGTGGTTGGTCAATCGGTTTGACCATTTGCCCGTTACGTGTATTATTTGTCAAAAAATATTTTTGTAAAATAATTCGTCGTGTTTCAAAATATATTATGTTATTAATTGTTAATAAATAATATATTTAAACTAGTTTGGGTGAATTAAAAAATATATGATATTAATTAATTCATAGGGGAAAAATTTTAAAATATTTAAAAACCATTTTCGCCACTTTACCGCGCCTCCACTGCGCTTACCCCAACAGATGAGACTACGGTACCATCCATATTGGCACTAAACAAGTGGGAGTTTTTTGGAATTGGTGCTTGGAGCGCCAATCCGAATAATGTATTATAAATTTTATTATTTATTAATAAAATAACTACATTTTCATTTCATACCTTATTAATGGTAATGTCATTATGCATATTAGATTAATGTATAAATATGTTGAGAATGAAATCGACTTTAGAATAATCTTGTAGTAATACTGGACACTGGGTGGTCGGAAATTGAGATAATATTACTATTATAAACTATTCTTAAAGTAAATATTCCTAATCGTTGGTTTTGGAATACGGTCAAATTCCTATAACCTAAAAGACTAGCACATGTCGTATATTGGAATTGGAGTTCCAATGGTTTAACCCGATGTTCCATGTGCTTTGGAAGCTCGTATAGACATGTGGGTATTCATTGAAGCGAATACTGAATGACTCACAAGTAATTCCTAATAGTTGGAACTACACACCACCGTCTATAGGAATCTCCTCGAGTCGAGTAGCATTGTAATCCTTTGACTATAGGATAATATTGATTTTGTGTGAGATCCTCCAAACTTTGATGCCATGTATGTCAGAAACATTTCATGGTCTGACCTATAGATATTCGTTGGGTGTGGACCGATGCACTCGTTAATCAAGTGAGTATCAAGATAGGATCTGTCGGCCTGTATGTGTACCATAAGAGATTTAGGTATTCATGTGAGTAAGTCACGATTCATAAGGACTTTGGCCAAAGCTGATTACCTAGGGTGGATCACATTAGTTGTAAAGAATCGTGGACATGTCGACATGAGATTTGCGCCTTGGAAACTTGACAGTGTATTCTATGTTTCCTAAGCACAACTCGGATAGCCTATGACGGTGGGATTGTTAAATATATGTGATGACCTCGACTTGTATAGTTCAGAAAGGTCGTTCGTGTTCTTCGTGAATTCGGAGGTGGCCGAATTGCGTACATATTAGCTAGTCTTATATGACAAACATGTCTGAACTTAGAGAGTCCCACAATATGAAGTGTACTTGTTGAGTACTTGGGTAGCCAATAATTTTTTATAATAAATAATATTCGATATTATAATTATCAAATAAGATAAATAAGTGTTATTGGATAACATTGATGATTTACTTTGATCTAATTGGATTAATTCAATAATTACATAAGTGATTTGTCGTAATTTCATAAATATCTCTACCATTTGAGGATATTTTGGTAATTGCAAATATGTAATTATAGGTGTACTTTGTCTTGATTTAGTTGCATTAAATCAAATTGGTAGACATGTAACTAATCCATTAATTATACTTTGTATTGATTTAATTAGATTAAATCAAAGTGGTAGACAAAGGTGATTAGTCACACCTAATTATATATATTTGGGCAAATTAGATTAACCCCACATAAAAGTTGATTATAACTTTTATAAATTAAAAATTACCTAAGTTTTGCTATAAATTGCAAGCTTAAACAAAGATTTTTATTAAGCTTGTGAAAGCTAAATACAAGTAATTTTTGGAGAAATTAGCCTAAGTTAGAGAAGTATTTAGAGAAACTTTGGAAGATCTCGACAACATTTCATCTATGAGAAATCGAGATTGGATCTTGGTGTGAAGCTTGCTAGCATTGGAATCAAGATTGGATCTTGAAGTCAAGCTTGCAAATCTTGGAAGTTCTCCAACCACTTCAACAAGGAGAAGGAGATTGGATCTTTGTATCAACCTTACTAGGTAAGTTTGATATTCTCTTAAGCTATGTTCTTTATTAGTGAGTTTTTCATTAATGAGACATATAGTGATGAATTATGTATTGGATGCATAATTACATAGCTTAAAGTTGAAATTAGGCTAATGAATTGTGTTAGGATGCTTTGGAAGTATAAACACAATATGCTTGTAATTGGGTCAAAGATGTTCATGTTGGATATGAAATGATTAATAAGAGTTTTGAACTCTAGATTAAAGCTTAGAGTTAAGGCTACCATTTTAGAATCACTTGACCACCTTTGAGTGACTTAGAATTGTTTATGAGTCACTTCATTATGAGATTCTAAATTGGTTTGTGTTTTTATTCAAACAAATGCATATATGAATTTAGAATACATGTATGTTAGTTGTATAACATGTGTTGATGGTTATGATGCTAAAATTGGATTCTAGGTGTTTTTGAAGTATTAGGAGAAAATTAGAAGTGTTTAGTATTGATTTGAAGTTGAATTTGTTTACTGCCTAGGGCAGCGTCGCGACTCTGACCTTCCAGCGTTACGACACCGAGCATCAGACCTAGGAGCATCGCTGCTCCCACCCTTCCACGTCGCGACGCTAAGACATTCAGCTCTCGCAGTTTGGGGCGTCTCGACGCCCAAGCCTCTGCGTCGTGACACGCAGGGCTGATGAACACTGAAACTTCATTTTCTCCATTCCATAGTTTCCAGACTCTGTTTTGTCTTATGTACTCGAAACAGAATATAGTTTTACATAAAATATTTTAAAATACACTCATGCTAGATATTCAAGGGTTAGACCCACTTCCGCTGTGGGGGCACCGATCCGACCCTAGGGGTTCCACATTCACTAGAAAATGTTCAAGGTGAAAGCTACTTATTCTAATGCAGTTTTATTTCAAGGAAACTCTCTTAAGTGTTTGCATTGATATTTAGAAAATTGTGGGGAATTGTAGGAAATTTTCTAAATAGATGGTGTATATTTATAAGGAATGAAAGAATGTGTTACTTAATGAAAAATGGCATGACCCTTTGGCTTGAAAGGGTTTCTTGAAGGGTTATGACCCTTAAAGGAATGTGTATTTTGACACAGGGGTACCTTTACAAAGGCAACCCTCCATATTTATAAAAAGTGTCATTGAGTTCTCATTTGAGTTATTCAATTTAGAGAATATAAATTCATTCATATAAGAGAGTATAAGGTTTCCAAATAAGAGAGTTTCTACCATTGATCATAGTTCAAGTTCTTGACAAAAAATGAGTGTCCCTTAATCAAGAAGCAACCAAATATTCGGAGAGAACCTTAGCCACAAGAGATCCGCAGTGCACCAAAGCGGGTTAATAAGTTTTTAAGGATAGAGATTTCTCGACTTGGTTTAAGCTTTTCATCTTCTACAGTAATTTTCAGGTTTTTCCAAGTTTTTATGTTTATGTTTAATTCATTGTTTGCATGTTTGATAGTTGATAATTTAATTAAAAAAAATTCATGTTAAAAATGATAAATAACACTTCCCGCCCAACAACTTGGACTGCGATGATTAATGATCTTGATAAGCAAAACAATTACAAAAAAGGGGATTGAACTGTTTTGTCAAATGAGAGATTCTGGTGTTGAGATAAATGAACTGACTTTGGTGTCTCTGTTATCCGCTTGTGAACAATAAGCTTGGTGTATGCAAAATGTGGGTATAAAAAGAAAGATTTAAAAGGATTTCAACATTGTGCTTCAAAAGAACCGTTTGTACATAGATTTATATTTTTTTTTTTTTATTGGACTAGAATTCATGGCTTATTGTGAGGAAGCACTAAAGAGGATTCAGCAAATGCAAATGAGTCAGTGGAGTAAAAACCTGATGATGTTACACTGATTGCTGTCTGGAGTGCTTCTACTCATGCAGGGCTGATGAAGCCAATCACGGTATGACTCCCAGATCATTCGGGGATCTCATTGGGGCTATATATATTTTATACAGATGTTAAAAAAATTTAGTATTTTAAGATAACATTTAAAAAAAACACTAAAAATATTAACATTCTTAATTTTTTTTTTAAAATATTAAATAATTCAAAAAATAATTATTTTATTTTAAAAATTAAAAATTATTATTTTCAAAAAAATAATTATTTTATTTTTAAAATTAAAAATTAAAAATTATTATTTTCAAAAAATCTGACCTGACAAAATCCGGACCCGAGCCGTACAAAACCCGGACCCAATTTATTACCACCAAACTTGATTTAAAATATATTTTTAATAGATCTCAACAAGCCAAGAAAAACTTATATAGGGCCATCCCTATATGATCATTCAATTAATGAATGACAAGTGTTCCAATTATTTTGAAAATGACAAATCAAAAGTAAGAAAAAAAAATAACTGGAACACATATCATTTATTGAATGGATAATCCTATAGGGACAATTTTTCTCGAACAAGCCAGTTTAATTCTAAAACTTTCTCGGAAACCTGCTCCCCGTCTTCATCTCTTTATAGAAACAGGCTGATAGAAGTAATGTAGACTCGAATAAAGTTGGTCGTATCAAAAGGCACAATACCATGGGGCAAACATATAAAAGAAAGCTAATAATAGCTTTAGAGATCAATTAAAAACCATAACAAGGTATAAACTAAGTGATTACATAGAACCATGTTCATTAAAACAAAAAAAATGATGACAAGGCATGAAATGACAAAACATAGACTCTTAAGGCTGATGAAAATCCTAGGTCATCCTCTGAGCAGCTTCCTTGGCAAGAAGTTTTTCCTTGGCCTTGGTTTTTGCCTGTGATTTGGAGCCCATAATACCACCTCCCCACTTCTTTCTGTACTCATCGTACTTATCGTTGAAGTTAGACTGAAACAGAAATCATATATATTTTAAGATACACCATAGAGCCGTAACTTATTTTAAAATTATGACACCACAAAGATGCACTTTAAGAACAATTCTACAATGATGTAGCTCTGACATACCTTTATGGCCTCAAGAATCTTGCTAAATTCCATCTTATCCTCATTTTTAACTGTGGTAAGACACAATACAGAAGCTGTCTTCTTGTGGACAATCTGTACAATGAGCAAGCACAATCAGTACTTTGACATCAAGAAACTACCGAACATACATATTATTAAGGATATTACCGATCCCAAACGTGATTTTCCTTTAACAATGCAGTATGGGATCTCCATCTTCCTGCACAAGGCAGGCAGCCAGACAACCAACTCAATCGGGTCAACATCATGAGCAATGACAACCAATTGTGCCTTGTTCTGCAAACAAAGCAGCAAATTTCTTAATTATTTTGACACTCTTTTCATAGGAGACTGTACTCAAAACAAATAAAACATGCAAACAAACAAACAAACAAAACAAATTTACCAACCTGTTCAATGAGGTACGTCACATGGTTCAAGCCATATTTCACAACTATAGGCTTCTTTGCTTCAACAGTCTTTCCTTCAGCCTCAGCCTGAGCTCTCTTCAAAAGACGTTCCTTCTTGGCAGCTCTGTCCTCAGGCCTGTACTTGAGGAGCAACTTGAAAAGACTAGAGGCTGCAAGCAGGATAATGAAAATAGTACAGTTGCCATTACAAGTTCAATTTTCAATGTGAAGTTGAAAAAATCTGACAATATAAATGCAGAGAAGGCTCAAATTTAATACAAGTGCCAGTAAAATTGCAGTTGAATGGTGGACAGAGATGTTAAAAACAGACAAATTACAGCAAAGAGTAAATATATCAAAAAAGCTTGAGAACCCACAACACCTAATCACTTCCTCCCACTCAAACATCCCCACAATCAAAACCTTAGAATCCGAGCTTTCACGCCATTACTTTAATGTTAATCCCCCTTTATTATTTTACATAGTTCTCCATTTCTATTCCAATCAAATTTCACAATAAATCCACAGAAAACAATCATTGAATTTATAGCAAACTTCAAACAGATGTATTGATTTCATCCAACTAAACAATGTCTTCAAAAATATTTCAGCTAAATTAAAAAGATAGATAAGCTACTCTAATTAAGGAACTGTAAAAGCAAAAAAAAATTAATAATAATCTTACCAAGATTCTTATCCAACGTCTTGGTAAACTGGTTCAAAGCAGGCGGAACCTTCAACCGCTGCCTGAGGATCCTCCTCTGCCTCTGAATACGAATAGCCTTGGGCCACTTCACATAACGGTGAAGATCCTTCTTTGGTGGCAAAGCTCCCCCAATACCAAACTGCTTCGGACGCTTCTCAAACAGTGGATTCACAACCTTCTCCTACAAATTTTTAATATGATCAAACAAGTGAGCCCACTAACATCAACTCTCCACTCAAATAACCAAGAACCCATATCAAAAATAACAAGAAAAACACCTGCTTCTTCTTTGCTGGTGCTGCTGCAGCAACCTTTCCTCCTCTCTTCGGGGCCTGAAGAATGAACAGCGTTAAAAGATCAACAAGTCCAATTATAACAGCAGGTACGTTAAAAAATATTATACCAAAAGATATTCGGAGCTAAGTTCTACATATGTGTAATCAAATTAATTATTTCTCAAAGTTAAGGTTTTGAGACATACCATTTCGTGCCGCTTCTTTCTGCTAGGCTTCTGGTTTTTGAGAACGACGAATGGCAAACCCTAGCCAGAGGACTCGGTGTGATATATATATATATGGGTTGGCTTATATGACATATATGGAGGGTTAGTTTTGTAGTTTTAGCAAATATGATGGCTCAAAAAGTATTGGGCTATGTTGGGTTTGGTACTTCGGTTTGCTAAGTCCAGGCCCAGGCAAAGGCCCAGGCAAGTGAGGCCGATTGCTTTTTCGGTGTGCAATATGTGTTTTGCCTTAAAAAAAATCACTTCACAAATAAAAGGTTCGGTTATTTTTGAAAATCATAACCACATCGTAAATAATCAAACCTTAAACTTACGGTTCGGTCTATGGTTTCGTTGTAGTTTTGGCAAAAGCCGAAAACCTTAAACCGAACCACAACCGTACGGTTCAGTTCGGTTTAAGGTTGAAACTGTTTTTAAAAATATAATAATAAAAAAATTAAAGATTTACTAAAGTATATATTGAATTATTTATTATTTTGAAAAAAGGAGTTTACACTTAATTAAGCTGCCTACGTATCATTTTGGAGGTAAATGAATCAAAGCTCACGTAATTCTGTTACATTTTATTTTTAATAATTACCCCATTTACATTTTATTAATCTTCATCCGGGGAAGGCAGTCCGGTTCTTGAGCCTTCGGTATTAATTATATCCGTGTTATCACACAAATCTTCAAAAATTTCTGGCTGATTTTCTTGTTCACGACCTTCTGTTCTACACCAATCGTCAAGACACGTTTAAGCTTCTAAAGTCTATGATTTCAACTTTGATCTTCTATCATCAAGACTATTGTCACTCATACTAAATATCTGCAGTACAAATACAATTGAGACTGGTGTTGCTAATACCTCCCTTGCAATCACAGACAGGACTAGAAACAATCGTTGATGTTTTTACCACCAATCAAGAATAAAAAATGGCTCACCTATAAAAATATTTTAAGGAAACTCGAAATTTATCGTTAGATATGCATTAATTTTTGAATTAGTAGTGGTGGTATTGGTGGACTTTGATTTTTTTTTTACTTCGCTACATTAACCAACTTCTTCCAGCATGAAACTTATATTGTTCAGTTGATGCATTCATGGGTAGTGTAGTATCATTCATTTGAATATTATATCTATTTACATAATCATTGTATAAATTAATTAAAGTTCTCTTAACATTATCAACAATTGAACAAACAATCACATATCTATCACCTAATAAAGCATAATAATTTTGTAAAATATTTTTCAAATCTTTTATTTTAAACTTTGGATCCAAAACAAAAGTAACAAGCTAAAGTAATGATATGTCTTTGTAATAATTAAGTCATTTTATTCTCATTGATGCAACACATTATTTTTATTGCAACTGAATGATCATCAAAATCATTATTAGGATCATAGAAAATATTGTTAGGATCATAAAAATCAAAGTCATCCTTGTTATTATTAGGATCCGATAATACCCCAACAATGTCAAGACTTGTAAGGAAAAAAATATTTGAAGTTGGATAATAAACACCACTTAAAATATTTATAACATCATTAAAAAATTTTAAAATATCTAAATTTTTTTAACAAACTTTCCAATGACTTAGCTATAAAACGACATCATATTGGTTGTGAGTAATAAATGAATATAATAAATCTTAATATTCAAAACTTTTATTTAGTAAAAAATAAGTAGAATTCCAACGAGTTGGAATATCACCACCGAATTTTTCAGCATAACATCATTTTTCTTACAAAAATTACACAATTCTCTTCTAATTTTATAATACGATCTAATTAAATTAATTATTTTTTAATAGGTGAAATATGAGAGTTTAAAGATTTCAAACCATCTTGTGCACATAAATTCAGAAAATGACCATATCGAATATGAAAAAATTTACCTCCCAAATTTGGTTGGCAAATAACTTTAAGTTCACTAATTGATGTAATATTAGCTGATGCATTATCAAATCCAATAGCTAATTTTTTTTGATAAATAATTTTCTCTCTCAATAGTTGTTGGTTGATTTTAAATTTTATGTATATATGTTAAAATATTAGTGTCTGGACGTACCACACCATCCGTGAAATATCAAAGCGCTCATAAAACTTGAAATACACACAAAACATTAAGATAGAAGGGCGAGAAATATATGTATATTGACCACTTATCACACCGTCAAACTTAACATTTTGCTAGTCATTGAGCAAAACAAATAAAAATAAAATAAACAAACTAAAAATTAATTAACCTAAGCCACTTTCGTAGGGATCACAATTACATTTAGCATATGCAACAAGTCCTTAAACCTCTAGGCGGCCCTAATAGACGAGTTATATTCTCATGAGGTCTTACCGCGACGACACCCACAAACGTCATTCAGTACACACATGCATCCACACAAAAATAAAACAGTTCTATGAGTTACACATAACTATGTCCTCGGAGAATGCCTATCAATGAAATTAAATAAATTTTAAAGTAACTAACACAACTGAAATCCAAGTGTTGGAGTTTCTACGGCCCCGAGGATCGATTATCAAGCAAGAAATAAGTGCGGATACAACGAGGGAGTTGCGGAATACTCACATCGATCGGTTGAGCGACGCGGCAATGAACAAAAATCAAATTTTATCCTCTGTACTGCTCACGGCAGTGAGCTGCTGGTTCCTCAAAGAATCAGCCATTGGTTGAGCTCCATCAAGCTCCAAGCTTCGTCAAACGATTCCAAGCTCATGGGTGGACACCTTCGCATGTCTCTCGGAGTGCTAGCTCTTGATGATTTTGCCGCAAAATCAACACACTTGCTTCCCATCTTGCTCACGGTTTTCCCATAAAAACAGAACAAGAAATGCCCAAATGGGCGTGAAGAAGAGAGGAAATTCTTGGCTCCAAACCGTAAAACAATGAGTGAGAATAAGTTGATTAATTGTTTTTAGGTTTTTGTATATCTAATACACAAAACCAAAAAGTCAAATACCAATTAAAAAATTGTAAATGTCTTTCAAGCTTTTCAACAACTCCCATCAATCAATCAATCAATCAAATTATCACATCACTCAAAGTGACATGTGATTTGACGCTTGATGTGACTAATGATTTGACGCTTGATTTGACTTGCGTGCCGCACTTGAATTCGAAATGCGAATGCGCTCGTAAACAATCCCGGGCTCAGGTTCGCTAATTCCAAATTAACGAATTTTCTGTTGCGACGTAATTAAATGATTATGCCTAGAGAAATCACTATTCACGTCGCTAACGAATTAATTCTAAATTAATTCGTTCGCCCGAATTAAAATCTAATTTTAATTTCGCGTCGAAATCCAATTTCGTTTAATATATCGAATATATTAATTTATCGATTAATTCCAAATTAATCGTTTTCTCTCTTTAAATGATATTTTATCCCAGATAAAATATCTCCGTAATTAATCCTAGATTAATTTTCTCTCTCATCTAATTAATCCCAGATAATTAAAAGTGCGAGTCATACGTCATCGGTGAATCTTCGGGAAGCGACCCATGAGATTCCCAGATATGTTGGTAGTAAATTCGGTCGTCGGACTATCCGAACACGTAAGTACCTAGTACTACGTTTGTACCGATTTACAAGACAATGTTGGCTTCTAGCAAAGCGCCATGCCTACCCAATTCTCCAGAAATATCCTTACAGGAATATAAGGATCTATATCAGGCGTAGTATACGTAATATTGTGTATTTCGATCCAGTATCAGATGATCACATGCAAGGCTTGGGGCTGGTACAGTGTCTGCCCCGTACGAAGTATATATCGAATGACAAGCAACTAGTCTATTTATTATCGGATAAACATGACCAAGTCATATTATCCCGATGGTTGCAACCCTTTAGAGAACTAGTTCTGTATCTCTACGCGATCATCATCTCCATATGACTGGAGTGACACTTCCGTCTTGACATCACACCCAACACACTACGATTCTCAATATACCTAGCAGAGGCGTACACAGAACCGGTTAAAGCCCTGGACGACCAAAACCAAAGTATATTGATTGTCGCAAGTATTAGCGGTGCAAGTCTCAGGTTAAGACCAAATACACCTACCCTGATTTCGGACTTCCATAGACACATAGTCATACCACCAATGGAATTTTGAGGGGTCTATCCAGAGCGAAGCTGTTTCCCGTACCATCGGTAAAACACAACCTCCTATTACACTTGCATGAGTATCCTATACCCAAATATATGAGAACTATACCGTTTGTGCCCTCACAACGCGCACAAGTGTAATACTAGTCTTTTACGTATTTATCGATGTCCAATCTCGATAATACTCTGACTAAGAATATTTAATGATTTATCCTTCGTGGATTGATACTGTCTCATATCATTCTCAATCCAGGAACAAATCATAAGGACCTCATATCATTTATACATCTAGGTGATCTAATCACAAATTATAAGAGTGCAATCTCTTTTGTCACATAGTTAATTTGTACAACAACACCATGATCTGTACAAATAGTGACGCTATGGGTCATAATTGTCCAACAATCTCCCACTTGGCCTATAGCCAGTCACTCGAGTGTCTAACACCCGAACTATATACGGTTGGCTCAAACTGCTGAGAAAAGGCTTTCGTCAGCGGATTTGCATGATTATCATCTGATACGATTTATTCGATCATCACATCGCCACGATGTATGGTCCGAACGAATCAGATGAATAGTCGAAGTATGTATCTGGATCGTTGATGAGTCCATTAATTCTTTAGCCTGTGCTGACGCATAGCTTAGCAGCTAACAGAACTATATCTAATCTAATTAGATTTTTATCGACCCAAATGGCTTTTATTGCTGCCTCAGCTGCAGCAATAACCCGTATTTGTTGTTTATTCGGTAATAGTATCTTGCTTGGAAGATTTCCAGCTCAATGTACCGTTATTCAAACTGTATAGTACCGTTTTTGACTTATAGTCGTCTTATCGGTTAGGAAACTTGCTACAGTGATCTCAGTCACTTCAAGTTCTCCATCTCCAAAGTATAAGACAACATCCTTAGTTCTCTAAGATACTAACGGATGTTCTTAACATCAATCCAGTGACTATCACATGGATTGGCCTGATTGTGAATCCATATGCTCAAAGCGTATGAGACATCAGGTCGCGTACATTTTTCAATGTACGAGTTCTCGAAGAGTTTCAACAACTTTTAGATCTATCCCAGTAGATCTTTATTCCTAGAATAAAAGTTGTTTCTCACAAGAATTCTATAGAGAATTTTCTCGAAAGCCAAGCTTTCACCGATAGTTTTATGGGAATATCATTTCCAAGAAATGACATATTATCATTATTTTATAGGACAGCCACTGTCAGTGCGCTCCCACTAACCCTCTTATACACAAGAATCATTTTCATTTTGAATTAAATCATAAACTATTATGATTACATCAAAACGATAATTCCAAGAACCCAATGCTTGCTTCAATCCAGACATGGATCGAATAACCTGCAAACCTTGTTTGCTAGTTTTGGTACGACAAAACCGACAGGATGTTGTAAACATCCTCCAAAAGGTTTCCTTTCAAGGAAAGCGATTTTCCCGTTCAGCTGACATATTTCATAAATGAAACATGCAGCATTAGCAAGCATTATCCAAATGGATTCAACGTGGCAACAGTTTCTCACAATGTTGATAACGATACCTTTCCACTACAAGCCTAGCTTAGTACATTGGTATGTTGCCTTCCATGCATGTCTTCCTTGAAGACTTATATAGTACCAATAGGCACAATGCCTTGCGGTACATCAACTAGTATCCAAACTTGTTGATTTACATGGAATCCATTTCGGATGTCATGGCACTTTGCCATAATAGGGAGTCGATACCTTGTATCACTTCCTCATACGTAGTCAGTTGGTATACTTCAATAAGATTGACATCTTTTCGAGGTGAGATCAGAAACTCATACCCTAGGTTGTTTTCTGACTCTCTCCGACATACGTGGTTCTTGTGTATTCGAAGATTAATGGTATAGTTTCATCCTTGATGAACTATTTGTGTTCCATTAGGATTCGGTGCCTGGAACAGTGTTACTCCGATTTTCATCGAGTTTTACTATCCTCCCACTTACCACTGCATATATGTATTCCTCTTAGGAAAACCGCATGGTGAGCAACAATTAAATTGTTCTCTTGTGAGTTGTATAAGTACTATACTTTGGTATCCCTAGGATAACCTACAATTGGCACTTATCCAATTTGGGTTTTAGTTTGGTATCATCCAAACGTATGCCTAGCATTCCCAAATCATCAGGAATGAGAAATCTGGTTTCTTTCCTGTTCATATCTAATATGAAATCTATCAAACATATTTTTATGGAACCTTATTCTAAATAAGTTCTTGCACTGTTAAAGCTTATCCGTTGAAGGAAATGGTAGTTCAGAGCGACTCATGATTAACCTTATCATGTCCAACAAAATTCGGTTACTCAGTTCGGACACATCGTCAAATTGACGTGTTCCGGGAGGAGTCCTCATTGAAAGAATACTATACTCTTTCAAGTATATTAGAAACTTATCGCTCAAGTATTTTCCATCATGGTCTAACTGTGACGGTTTAATACTATAGCCGATCTGTTTGTCTATTTCGTGTCGAAACTTTAAAAGTTTCCGATTTGTGTTCTAAAAGAAACACATAACCATAACGCGATGCCACATCTGTAAAGGTCACGAAATATTCATATCCACATCTAGCTGTGGGACACAGGAACTGGGCGACACATGCTGTCCCGGGCTCGCGGCCCGGTCGGGAGTACGGAGTAGCCACGGGGGACTAAACCGGAGAATAATGGAGTCGCCACCCGTGTGAACCGGAAAATGAGATTTAAGGCCGCACTCACCCCTCGCAAGGGAAGACCTCAAACCGTTGGGTTCGGAATGGTCCCTTACTCATGCCACTTGTAATGAAAGGATTTATGTAATAATTTAATCATGCTTAAGTAGCACTTATTTCCAAGAGTATCATGCTTCTAAATTCACATGTACAAAATAAAACTTACACATATATTTCACATCTAAGATTGCATGCTTGGAAGTACATCAAAGGAGCGACAAACATACAACTTCATTGGCATATTATATTCAAGAAAACACAAGCACACATACTAACCACACAAGCACACATGTGAGCACCTTCTCAAGTGGTACGTGGAATTGTATCCCAAGTACAGACCGCACTACCGTCCATTCGGATTCGGCTACGGAATTTACGTCTGGGTTTCCATCCGATATACCACAAGAAATAATACTCAAATGTTATCATGACATAGGTATATGAATTGTAATACATTAAACACATTGTATTCATACATGTGGGGATAGCTACTAGGAAAACTATGTATGAAATCTGATGAAAAGGACTCAGTTCAGTGGGTGCGCGTTCGCGTAGCGTTTGAAAACGCGTTCGAACGGTAAGCAGAAGGTTCGCGTTTGTGTAGCGTTCGAGAACGCGTTCGAACAGAACCAGACCTGATGCATGATAAGACTAAGAAAGTGCGTGTGCGTTCACGTAGCGTTCGAGAACGCATTCGAACGGTAAACAGAAGGTTCGCGTTCGTATAGCGTTCGAGAACGCGTTCGAACAGAACCAGACCTGATGCATTATGAGACTAAGAAAGTGCGTGTGCGTTCGCGTAGCGTTCGAGAACGCGTTCGAAAGGTAAACAGAAGGTTCGCGTTCGTGTAGCGTTCGAGAATGCGTTCGAACGGAACCAGACCTGATGCATGCAACACAAAGAATAAAGACAACAATGTCAAGCTCAGTATGTCCGATTAAACGTATCTTGCATTCAACCGAACACACATCAACCGGCGCGGTAAAGCATCGTGGTAAAGGGCTTTAACCCATCCCCATAGGGGATCTTTCATTGCACTTACTAAGCCCATGCGCTCGATTGAGTCACGCATACAAAGAATTAAAAAGACAATAATATCAGACTTAGTATGCCTGATTGAACGTATCTTGCATTCAACCGAACACACATCAACCGGCGCGGCAAAGCATCGTGGTAAAGGGCTTTAACCCCTCCCCATAGGGGATCTTTCATTGCACTTACTAAGCCCATGCGCTCGATTGAATCATGCATACAAAGAATTAAAAGCAATAATATCAAACTTAGTGTGCCCGATTGAACGTATCTTGCATTCAACCGAACACACATCAACCGGCGCGGCGAAGCATCGTGGTAAAGGGCTTTAACCCCTCCCCGTAGGGGATATTTCATTCCACTTACTAAGCCCATGCGCTCGATTGAATCATGCATACATAGAATTAAAAGCAATAATATCAAACTTAGTATGCCCGATTGAACGTATCTTGCATTCAACCGAACACACATCAACCGGCGCGGCAAAACATCGTGGTAAAGGGCTTTAACCCCTCCCCGTAGGGGATCTTTCATTCCATTTACTAAGCCCATGCGCTCGATTGGATCATGCATAAATAATCAACATGCAGAATTCAAGTGACGAAAAAATAAATAAACCAAAGCAACACAAAACAAAAGAGGGTGCCGTTTACTCAAGCGGTACGTGGAGTTGTATCCCAAGTACAGACCGCACTACCGTCCATTTGGATTTTGCTACGGAATTTACGTCTGGGTTTCCATCCTATATACCGCAAGAGACGACACTCTTTCATTCAACCAATACCCACAACACGCATCATACACACACAAGATTCAACAAATAATTAAAATACAGTCAAAATAAATAACAAAAATCAAATAAAGATGAGTGTGGAAAGTACCCTCAGGTCTAACATTTTTGCCAACTTTCGGGCTTGCGTTTCACGGACGTCGGAAATGGTACAGCTCCTCAACTTCTCCGGTTCACTGGTTTAGCGTCCTAGCTCACTGTTTTGCTGTTTTGCTTGTCGTTCGGTCTCCGTTCTGCTGATGTTCGGTCTCCGTGAGTGGCTTAGGTTCTTTGTGTTGTGATTTTTGTGTGAGTTATCTGTATGAGCTAGAGGATCGCATGTCTTGGTTATGGGTTGTTTATATAGAGAAGGGCTAGGGTTTCACCTTGTCTCGCAAGGAAGGGATTTGATGGGGGACAAAATTTGGCTAGATTAGGAATGCAATATCTTTAATTTGTTATGATTGATTTTAATTAGGCATGACATCTTTTTAATTTAGTATGTGATTTGCTTAGTTAGGAAGTTAATATATTTGATTTATCTTTATTAGGTATGATTATATTTTATGTTTTATTTAATTGGTAAATGGTTTAAATATTTTATTTAATATTTAATTTAATTCCCCATGTGTTTTAAATGTGTTTTATTAATTGGGATGTGTTTTATGGGCTTTGGGGGGCTAATTGGGCTGGGGTGCGAGGCTAGCAGCAAAACCAGAAACACCGACGCCGTTCGAACGCCCATTCGAACGCTACACGAACGTCCGCAATCTGCCTGACGTTCGAACGAAGTAACGAACGCAGCACTAACGAAGACAGTGAACTTGTGAAATGAACTTGATGATGTACTTATTCTGAACTTCCCCTTCCGACCTCCGTTTCCCGCAATATCCTTAGCTAAAAAGGTAGTGCCTCCAACTGAGACTCATCATCGGGTTTCACATGCGAAAATGCAATGCCTACAGTCGCCCCCACTTTGATGGGACTTGTGCAGTGTGTGACTTTGAACAATCCTATCAAAGTTATGCAATGCATTTTCACTTACCTGGCTCGGCTGCTGCCTCGAGCTAAGTTGGTGCTGCAGCGGACCTCGATCCTGGGACGCATCCCAATAACTGCAACTGACAACGGGGGCACCTCGACCCAATACCGCTAACAATAGGGACCTCCCCCTCGAACTGATGATGTAGTGGGCCCTCGACCCTGGGCACCTCGACCCGGAACTACAACCGACAACGGGGGCACCTCGACCCTGGGCACCTCGACCCAACACCACTGACCATAGGGACCTCGCCCTCGAACTGATGATGTAGTGGGTACCTCGACCCTGGGCACCTCGACCCGGAACTACAACCGACAACGGGGGTACCTCGACCCTGGGCACCTCGACCCAACACCGCTGACCATAGGGACCTCGCCCTCGAAGTGATGATGTAGTGGGTACCTAGACTCTGGGCACCTCGACCCGGAACTACAACCGACAACGGGGGCACCTCGACCCTGGGCACCTCGACCCAACACCGCTGACCATAGGGACCTCGCCCTCGAACTGATGATGTAGTGGGTACCTCGACCCTTAACACCTCGACCCGGAACTACAACCGACAACAGGGGCCTCGCCCTCAAGCTGATATGGGCCTTGCCCCCAAGCCGACATGATATGGGCCTCGCCTCCAAGCTGATATGGGCCTCGCCCCTTGGGACTCATCCCAAAAACTAAAATTGCGTTGACGCTGGCTCATTTCTGCCGCTTTCTCCTTTCTTCGAACCTGCGAACACAAAACAGAAACAAACACGAAGAGAATGCAATGTTACGTGTATGCATGAATGATTTTCTTATTCCGTTGGGTTAGGTCTTCTGCTAATTCCCGTGGTGACTGCTGGTCTTCTCTCCATCAGGCAAAGTATTGCTTCAATCTGTCTACGTTGATCGGCTCGGTGAACTCGTTTCCTTCCAAGTTTGATAACCTCACTGCCCCATTTCCCATTACCTTCTTCACTATGTAAGGTCCTTCCCAGTTAGGTCTGAATTTCCCTCTCGGATCTGTCGTCGACGGCTTCGACTGCTTAAGTACCAAATCACCCTTTCTGATCTTGGTAGGACGCACTTTCTTGTTGAATGCCCGGGCTAGTCTCTTCTGATACAACTGCATGTGATACAAAGACTTCGTTCTCTTCTCATCCAATAGTGCTAACTGATCAAACCTCTGTGCGGCTCAATCCTGTTTCGGTAATTCTGCCTCTGTTAATACCCTCATAGACTGTATTTCCACTTCTACCGGCAATACTGCTTCCATTCCATAGACCAAAGAGTAAGGTGTGGCCCCTGTTGTTGTTCTTACTGATGTTCTGTACCCCCACAAAGCATACGGTAATTTCTCGGCCCAATCTCTGCAATTTTATGTCATCTTGGCTAAAATTGTCTTTATAGTCTTGTTGGCTGCCTCAACTGCCCCATTTGCCTGCGGCCTGTATGGTGACGACTTGTGGTGGCCTATCCCATACCTCTGTAACATTGCCTTCGTCTCTCCTTGAAACTGGACCCCGTTGTCTGTCACTACATGATGCGGCATACCATACCGACAAATGAGGTTCCGAGATATAAACTTTGCCATCTGCTTTGCTGTAACATTACGGAATGATTCGGCTTCCACCCACTTCGAGAAGTAATCTATTGCCACTACTATGAAGCGATGCCCATTTGATGCATTCGGTCGAATTTCCCCAATCATATCAATCCCCCATGCTGAGAAAGGCCACGGATCTGACAACCCGTGCAATTCTGTGTGCGGTAAGTGATTCAAATTACCATGTGCTTGACAGTCATGACAGTGCTTCACCATCTTCGCGCAATCTGTTTCCATGGTTGACCAATAAAAACCTTGTCTCACTATCTTGCGGGACAGATTCAACCCGTTCATGTGCGGACCACATACCCCGGCGTGTATTTCTTCCATTACATGTTGAGCTTCTTCTTTTCTCAAACACTTCAACTGAATACCGTTTGCTTGCCTCTTGTACAGTTCCCCTTTCAAAGTCACATACTGGGAAGCTAACTTCTGGATGGCTATTCTGTCTTTTCTGTCTGCCCCTTCCGGGAGTTCACCATGTTCCAGATACCTCTGAATGTCATAATACCAAGGTTTACCGTCGTCGACCTCAACTTCCAGAATTCTTTCTATCTCATAAACAGGTTTGCTTGCTGTTGTCAGTATCAACGGTCTCATCACTAACTTTTCTGGATTTTCCCAAGTCGCTGCAAGTGTAGCCAATGCATCTGCCATCTGATTCTCTTCTCTCGGTAAGTGCTGAAACTTACACTCGGGGATAACCTGTGCCAACTTTCTGAGGTGAAAAAGGTAAGGCTTCAACCGTTCTTCTTTCAATTCCCATTCTCCTCGCATCTGTTGGACTACCAACATAGAATCTCCGTAGACTTCCACACTCCCGGCCTTCAAGGCTATCAATGCTGTCAAACCAAAAGCACATGTTTCATACTCGGCCATGTTATTAGTCACTCTGAATGTCAACCTCTTGGCTAAAGGCAAAGTCTCTCCCTCGGGGGTCACTATCACGATCCCAATTCCGGCTCCCTTGTAATTCACTGCTCCGTCAAAAAACATCTTCCATCTCTGAACTGTTATCGCTTGGATCTCTTCATCTGGAAATTCAAACTTATACTGATCCCCCTCAACAGGTTGCAATGCCAGAAACTCTGCTACTGCTCGCCCTTTGATCACTTTGGAGGTGAGATACTCAATGTCAAACTCTGTCAGCAATACCAACCATCTGCCCAATTTTCCCACTAGTGAAGGCACCGAATGAAGATATTTCAGAGGATTCTCCTTTGCCACCACCTGGATCTTGTAAGACTGGAAATAATGCCGCAACTTTCTGGAAGCCCATACCACTGCAAGACAGATCTTCTCAACCTCCTGATATCGAGCCTCATACGGGAGCATCTTCTTACTCAGATAGTAAACGGCATGTTCTACCCCTGTCTCATCTGCCTATACCATCATTGCCCCCAGTGCTTCTGATTCTATAGCCAAATACAATATCAAAGGTCTGCCCTGTCTCGGAGGTTTCAATACAGGAGGCTTTACCAAATACTCTCTGATTTTGTCGAAGGCTGTCTGACACTGTTCATTCCATCTCACTGGCTGATCTTTTCTCAACAGTTTGAAGATAGGCTCACATACCGATGTCAACTTGGCAATGAACCGACTGATGTACTGAATCTTCTCCAAGAATGCTCTGACTTCTTTTTCTGTCTTCGGTGCAGGCATTTTTGTGATTGCCTTGATCTTTTCGGAGTCTACCTCTATTCCGCCCATTCCCACTGTATGACCAAGCAATTTCCCTGATGTCACCCCAACAAACACATTTCTTAGGGTTTAGCCGCATGTTGTATCTGTCAACTCTCTGAAGAAACCTTTCCAGTGCTTCAATATGCCCAACCCTTGTCTCTGATTTCACCATCATGTCATCTACATACACCTCAATCTCTTTGTGCATCAAGTCATGGAAAAGTGTAGTGGCCATCCGCTGATAAGTAGCTCCCGCATTCTTAAGCCCAAACGGCATTACCTTGTAACAATAAGTACCCCACTCGGTAACAAATGATGTCTTGTGTTTATCTTCCTCAGCCATGAGAACCTGATTGTAACCTGAAAACCCATCTGCAAATGAATACATAGCGGATAAAGCCGCGCTATCAACCAGAACATCTATATGTGGCAAAGGAAAATCATCTTTCGGACAAGCTTTGTTGAGATCTCTGTAGTCTACACACATTCTGACCTTCCCATCTTTCTTCGGTACCGGTACTATGTTAGCCAACCATTCAGGATACTTTACTACTTCCAGGAACCCCACATCTATCTGTTTCTTAACCTCTCTCTCTGACTTTCTCAGCCCATTCTGGTCTCATCCGTCGGAGTTTCTGTTTTACTGGTCATATTCGGATAAGTTGGTATTGTGTGCTGGGCAATATTTCTGTCTACCCCAGGCATATCCTCATAGGACCAACAAATACTTTGGCATATCTGACCAACACTTCTTTTAGTTTCTCCCTCTCTTCGGAGGTTACTTCACTTGCAATCAGAATTTCCTTGGGGTTCTCAAGTGTACCCAAGTTAAATGCAATAGTTATGGCTGAACTGATGTCAAATATGCTTGATTCGTGTAGTGTGAATGGAAATGACTCAGACAAGTAACAAAAGAGATGTCTTTATTATTGGATAATGCGGAAGTACATTCAAACAAATCAGGAAGGTAAATGTCTTCATCATCTATAGACACTTCTTCCTCTGCAATCAGATCTTCCTCAGGCTTTTCGTCCTCTCCCAGAGTCAGGCTCTCCAACTTCATCAGTTCTTCCTCCCAATTCTCTTCTTCTTTCTCCATAATTTCTTCAACTATCAGCTTCTTACCCAACATATCCTGGAAGATCTCAAACCCAGGTACCACAATTCCATTAACTTCCACAGGCTCAGGCTCCCCTTGATATCCTGAAGCTTTCACAAAATATTCCATCAGTTTCAGGCCCTTTTTCTTGACCTTTGGCTTTTCTTCATCAGACTTGTACCCCAAACCCTTCCGAGTAGTCTGTCCTCTGAAATCTGGCAATTTTGAACCTTTACCCGACTCAAACTTCATTTTCTCCATAATCTTAGCCACCCTAGGATCCACCCACTCCTCAAAAGTAGCTGACACCTGAAACCTCGTGAAAGGTTGTATCTCCAAGGCAGCCACGACATTATCTAACTCAGCCCGGATGGTGACAACTTCTCCCTCATACGGGAACTTGATCATCTGATGCAAAGTGGAAGGCACGCCCCCAAGTTTGTGAAACCAAGGCCTTCCCAACAATAAGGCGAAAGTAGCCGGGATGTCCAGTACTGTGAACTCGACCTCATCTTCAATCGGTCCTACCTTGACCATAGCCACAAAGGTACCCTCAACTCCCCTTTTACTGTCATCATAAGCCTTAATAGTCATACTGGAGGGGTCCAAGTCTGTTGCTTTCATACCCAATCTCGCCAGAATTTTTAGCGGGCACTCATTGATGGACGAACCGTCATCCACCATTACACATGAAGTTCTCTTGCCCCTCACCTCGGCCCTGATAAATAGAGGCCTGTTATGATTTCTCCCCTCCGCCGGGAGTTCATCCTCAGAAAAAGATATCTGCAAAGCTTCTTTCTGAACCGACCCAACAAACATTGCAGGGTTGGCGTCTTCCGGTACCACAATCTTGCTCAAGGCCTCAACCATAGCCTGCCTATGCTCCCGAGATGCACATAACAGTTCCCAGATACTCACTTGTGCTCTAGTCTTCCTCAATTGCCTCAGCACTATATCCCCTTCAGT
The DNA here is from genome assembly GCA_019454045.1 of Zanthoxylum bungeanum. Taxonomy (NCBI): domain Eukaryota; kingdom Viridiplantae; phylum Streptophyta; class Magnoliopsida; order Sapindales; family Rutaceae; genus Zanthoxylum; species Zanthoxylum bungeanum. Next base: position 83,781 of record SKCR01017687.1, read on the forward strand.
ATTTTCTGCAGTCTCAACCACTTCTCTACCATCTGTCAAAACTTCCTTACCCTTTTCTGCCATATCATTGTAGAAACGACCACTGCGCGTCATTCCCCTTACTTCTTCCTCATCACTGCTAGAGAAATCAAGCCAAAAGTTTTTTCCCTGCTCAAACTCATCTTCACTAGTACTATCCCAGATTCCCAGGCAAAAGGCTTGAGGGTGAAAGGATTTCAGGACAAGGTCTTCTGGGAGGCCAGAATTGATCATATAGGCTGGTGGTGGTACGACACGATAGTTGGGTAAGAGGTTTCTGTGTGTGTCAGGCTGTTCTGTTTCCGGGTCAGGTATTTTCTTGGAGTCTATCAGGTCTTGGATTTCATGGCGGAGTCGGGCGCAGTTGTCGGTGTCATGGCCCTTTTGTTGGTGAAAGTGACAGTAAAGGCTTAGGTTATAATGTGATGGTAGGGGATTGGGTAATGGTTTGGCTTCCAAGGGTTTTAAGAGCCATTGCCTCTTCAATTTCTCTAGCACCTTGGACATGGGTCTTCCCAAGTTGGAAAACTGCCGGTTCCGGATAGCGGCAATCTCACCAGAAACGGGTTTTGCTCCTGATGTTCCCCCAATGGGCCTCCTGTTCAGACCATAGAATTTTCTGTTTTCCGCCTCTTCGTCTTCAATGTCCATGACAGTCTCCCTCAACTGCCGAAAGTCTGTAATCATGGAGGTCATCCTCCCAAACTTGCTGTAAATGGAGGGCCTGGTGCCCTTGATAATCATTTTAATCTGGTCATTCTCTGAGGGCCTAGTCTGCATTTTCAATAACTGACCCCTCCATCGGTCCACATACTCCTTAAAACTCTCCTCCGCTTTCTGCTTAACATTCTCCAGATCACGGAGTGACAGATCGATCTCTAAGTCAGTGACATACTGCTTCAGGAAAGCATCGGCCAACTCCCTCCAATCTTCCTTCACTTTCTTCTCCAAACTGTGGTACCATACCACGGGAGCTCCTTCAAGCGACATTCCAAACATTTTCTGCACTTGGCGCTGAGATAAGCCAACTGAACTCATGACTGATACAAACTGTCAAAGATGCACCCTTGGATCCCCATTCCCATTAAACTTAGTCATATCAGGCATCTTGAACTGTGCCGGCAACTGTTCCTCGAAATTCAGTGTGTCATAATCCAGCAAATCCTCATTCTTACCCCTTATCTTGCGGGTAACCGACTCAACCTGATCCCGAAGTTTCTGTAACTCTGCCTGAGACCCAGATACTCTGCCTGCTGCATACTCTGCCATATCATCATCAAAAGTGGGGATATCATCCCCCAACCCATTCGGAGGCTCCTCACGCCTCACATTCTCAGAAATTCCCCCAGCACGGGGCACAGCCATACCAGCCACAACAGTATTCAAATCTTGCAACTGTTCAGTGACCTTGGCGAGACTGTTCTTTAACTGATCCATTCGGGATACCTCATTACCAGATTCACTCATGACTGTTATTGTTCTTTTAATGAGCCTTGTCCCTTCTCTAACCCAAACGGTATCTATGATGTCTTTTTGAGACATAGAGGGTGTTAACATGATATATGTATGCATGAGGTGCATGAGATGCATGTAACATATATAACATATTAAATCAATTAAAAATTTTCAAACAAATCAGCCCATTACCATTTTAGAATCTTTCGGGCTAATTGTCACAGGAGCGAACCCGTCCCAGTTTAAATGGCCCAACGAGTTCACATCTTATGACAAGGAGCCCAACTAAATCCAAATGGTAATGTTCCGAACACAAGCACAAAGTGGCCCATCAACACTTAGACGCCTTTGGCCCAACAGTCATGAAATACGTTCTTGTCCCAGTTTAAATGGCCCAACAAGCCCATATCCCATGACAAATGGTCCAAATGGATCCAAACGACGATGTTCCCAAACACTAGCATAGAGGAAAGATAATGCAAACATAACGTAATAATTTCTACATAATGGCCCATCAACATTTCAGAAGCTTCGGGCCTAATAGTCATAAGGTACGAACTCGCCCTAGTTTAAATGGCCCAGTAAGTCCGCATTTCTGACAATAGTCCAACTGCATCCAAATGAGGATGGTCCACAAGCACATATTCAAGGAAATAATTGTTACTTTAGCCAACCCGGTCTATGGGTGGGTTAGCAAGAGTATAGACAAAGGCTCTCACCAGCGAAGATGGCCCACAACTAGGTCTCCCCACTCAAGGGTTCGAGCAACCAAGTGAGCGCACCATTTTTTATACACTAAGGTACTGCCAATGAGCTATGGTGTGTGACGGACTGTCAAATGGATTTCCCATGTAGATTCCCCAGAGGGAAGGTGGAGCGAGGCTCACTTAAATACCCAAGCCTCTTAGGCTCTTATCGTTTGATGTCAGGGAATAAACAACGAGTCCTCCAAATTAGTCCATCACAATAGGCTACGAGTAGATGGCTATCTAGGTGCCTTCACAGCTTTTCCTTCTAGAAAGGTAGTGAATGAAGGAAGACACCAAACCATTACCTAGCCTCAAAATGCCTTTGATTAAACCCTCACTTTATCCACTATAGACACGGTCAATTAAAACATAAATCCAAACATCACAAGATAATATTTCGGGGCCGATTCTCTATCCCCAGTGGAGTCGCCAGACTGTGGGACACAGGAACTGGGCGACGCATGCTGTCCCGGGCTCGCGGCCCGGTCGGGAGTACGAAGTAGCCACGGGGGACTAAACCGGAGAATAATGGAGTCGCCACCCGGTGTGAACCGGGAAAATGAGATTTAAGGCCGCACTCACCCCTCGCAAGGGAAGACCTCAAACCGTTGGGTTCGGAATGGTCCCTTACTCATGCCACTTGTAATGAAAGGATTTATGTAATAATTTAATCAGGCTTAAGTAGCACTTATTTCCAAGAGTATCATGCTTCTAAATTCACATGTACAAAATAAAACTTACACATATATTTCACATCTAAGATTGCATGCTTGGAAGTACATCAAAGGAGTGACAAACATACAACTTCATTGGCATATTATATTCAAGAAAACACAAGCACACATACTAACCACACAAGCACACATGTGAGCACCTTCTCAAGTGGTACGTGGAATTGTATCCCAAGTACAGACCGCACTACCGTCCATTCGGATTCGTCTACGGAATTTACGTCTGGGTTTCCATCGATATACCACAAGAAATAATACTCAAATGTATCATGACATAGGTATATGAATTGTAATACATTAAACACATTGTATTCATACATGTGGGGATAGCTACTAGGAAAACTATGTATGAAATCTGATGAAAATGACTCAGTTCAGTGGGTGCGCGTTCGCGTAGCGTTTGAAAACGCGTTCGAACGGTAAGCAGAAGGTTCGCGTTTGTGTAGCGTTCGAGAATGCGTTCGAACAGAACCAGACCTGATGCATGATAAGACTAAGAAAGTGTGTGCGCGTTCACGTAGCGTTCGAGAACGCGTTCGAACGGTAAACAGAAGGTTCGTGTTCGTATAGCGTTCGAGAACGCGTTCGAATGGAACCAGACCTGATGCATTATGAGACTAAGAAAGTGCGTGTACGTTCACGTAGTGTTCGAGAATGCATTCGAAAGGTAAACAGAAGGTTCGCGTTCGTGTAGCGTTCGAGAACGCGTTCGAACGGAACCAGACCTGATGCATGCAACACAAAGAATAAAGACAACAATGTCAAGCTCAGTATGTCCGATTAAATGTATCTTGCATTCACCGAACACACATCAACCGGCGCGGCAAAACATCGTGGTAAAGGACTTTAACCCCTCCCCATAGGGGATCTTTCATTGCACTTACTAAGCCAATGCGCTCGATTGAGTCACGCATACAAAGAATTAAAAAGACAATAATATCAGACTTAGTATGCCCGATTGAACGTATCTTGCATTCAACCGAACACACATCAACCGGCGCGGCAAAGCATCGTGGTAAAGGGCTTTAACCTCTCCTCATAGGGGATCTTTCATTGCACTTACTAAGCCCATGCACTCGATTGAATCATGCATACAAAGAATTAAAAGCAATAATATCAAACTTAGTATGCCCGATTGAACGTATCTTGCATTCAACCGAACACACATCAACCGGCGCGGTGAAGCATCGTGGTAAAGGGCTTTAACCCCTCCCCGTAGGGGATATTTCATTCCACTTACTAAGCCCATGCGCTCGATTGAATCATGCATACATAGAATTAAAAGCAATAATATCAAACTTAGTATGCCCGATTGAACGTATCTTGCATTCAACCGAACACACATCAACCGGCGCGGCAAAGCATCGTGGTAAAGGGCTTTAACCCCTCCCCGTAGGGGATCTTTCATTCCACTTACTAAGCCCATGCGCTCGATTAGATCATGCATAAATAAGCAACATGCAGAATTCAAGTGACGAAAAAATAAATATACCAAAGCAACACAAAACAAAAGAGGGTGCCGTTTACTCAAGCGGTACATGGAGTTGTATCCCAAGTACAGACCGCACTACCATCCATTCGGATTCGGCTTCGGAATTTACGTATGGGTTTCCATCCTATATACCGCAAGAGACGACACTCTTTCATTCATCCAATACCCACAACACGCATCATACACACACAAGATTCAACAAATAATTAAAATACAGTCAAAATAAATAACAAAAATCAAATAAAGATGAGTGTGGAAAATACCCTCAGGTCTAACCTTTTTGCCAACTTTCGGGCTTGCGTTTCACGGATGTCGGAAATGGTACAGCTCCTTAACTTCTCCGGTTCACTGGTTTAGCGTCCTAGCTCACTGTTTTGCTGTTTTACTTGTCGTTCGGTCTCCGTTCTGCTGCTGTTCGGTCTCCGTTCTGCTGCTGTTCGGTCTCTGCTTTGCTACTCACTGTTCAGGTCACCTGTTTTGACGTTTCAACGAACTGTTTCGAGTGTTTTTCGTGGTTTTTTTTAGTGTAGTTTGGTGTGGTTATTTCAAGGGTTATAAGTGCAGTTTATGTTACTGTTTTAAGGGATTTTAGGGACTGTTTTGGGAGTGGTTTGGGCTGCTGTCCAGGCGTGTTTCAAGGGCTGTTTGGGGTGTGTTTGGGCTGCTGTTTGGAGGTATATTTTTGGTGATGGAGGGCTGCTGTATGGGGGAGATTTTCGGTTATGGAGTGGAGGAGATGAAAGGAATTGTTTATGTTCTTCTTGTTGCTATTGCCGTGAGTGGCTAAGGTTCTTTGTGTTGTGATTTTTGTGTGAGTTATCTGTATGAGCTAGAGGATCGCATGTCTTGGTTAGGGGTTGTTTATATAGAGAAGGGCTAGGGCTTCACCTTGTCTCGCAAGGAAGGGATTTAATGGGGGACAAAATTTGGCTAGATTAGGAATGCAATATCTTTAATTTGTTATGATTGATTTTAATTAGGCATGACATCTTTTTAATTTAGTATGTGATTTGCTTAGTTAGGAAGTTAATATATTTGATTTATCTTTATTAGGTATGATTATATTTTATGTTTTATTTAATTGGTAAATGGTTTAAATATTTTATTTAATATTTAATTTAATTCCCCATGTGTTTTAAATGTGTTTTATTAATTGGGATGTGTTTTATGGGCTTTGGGGGGGCTAATTGGGCTGGGGTGCGAGGCTAGCAGCAAAACCAGAAACACCGACGCCGTTCGAACGCCCATTCGAACGCTACACGAACGTCCGCAATCTGCCTGACATTCGAACGAAGTAACGAACGCAGCACTAACGAAGACAGTGAACTTGTGAAATGAACTTGATGATGTACTTATTCTGAACTTCCCCTTCCGACCTCCGTTTCCCGCAATATCCTTAGCTAAAAAGGTAATGCCTCCAACTGAGACTCATCATCGGGTTTCACATGCGAAAATGCAATGCCTACACTAGCCTAGCTAGACATGGGCCCACTTGCTTCACTATGAATTAAGGCTAACAGATCGGTGGCATTTCCACTTTTATCAAGTAAATGCGTTATAGGCCCTTTGCCCAATAAACTAGATTCGTAGACTTCATTTGAATATAATCAAATCAGTCCGAGTACCCACTCTTCAAAAGTGTGGATATACGAGTCTTGTTTAATTGTATCCCAGACAACAATGCCGCAAATTAGTTTCTTCTGATCAAATCAGTTTGAGCTATTTGTTTGTCATGTTATATTTTTGAGATTTTATTTATATTCAAAATATAAATTCTGTCATTCGCATCTAATGTGTTTATCTCAATATCATCTTTATATAATAAAACACTTTAGTGTTCTAGAATATAAAGGTTCAACCGCAGCGGGTTAAACACTGATATAAAGATAATGTTTCTAGTCAAACTAGTTACATTATAACAGTTTCCAAATTTAGGTACACACCCGAGGGTAGTTCCTAAACTTAGTTGTCTACGGTTTAAACAGCGACTTTCGTCCCGTTTCCATTTCCCAGATTAATCTCAATTGAAGTCAGTATCCTGCTCATAGCAGATTCTGAACATCAATTCATATTTATGTATCATACTAAGTATTTAAAATCCAATTTTAATACTAGTAGTGAACATAATATGACAAACATATTTGAAGTCGGAGCCTTGCTCGTTTTCAATTCCTTCATGTCTGCCTTGTCCAAACGGTAGTCACGCTTCCGCGATCCCGTTTGCCACAATTTAGGCCGACATCTTGGGATATGTCCTTTTGTCTTCCTAGAAGACTATAATGATTTTGCCTTTGCCCATTTTTCCACACCCCAGAAGCCTTTGGCCAAGCCATGGGTTTCTAGAATATCGAAGTGAGGTGCGCCTTGCGCTACTTGCCATATTGCAAAGTTTGACTTTGTCTCCTTGAGAATAGTCATTAATTCTCCAAGAATTATTTATTGCAATTTAGTACTTCTTAGATCTAATTATAGATCTATGAAGATCCTTCAATTTCTTTATCATATTTTAAGGATCTAATCCTTAGTTCTGATTCAGAAATTAAGGAGTCTACTGCGACAAGCTTAATGGATTAAGCACTAAAGTTATCATCACATGAATATTTCAAATATCATGCTCTACTGTTTGCTTAACTCCGGGCTTAGGCCTAATATGTTATTTTATCAAATAAAGTAACTTATTATTTTCCAGGACTATCCTGAAACTTTATTCCCAATTTGAAAAATTAAACCATTTAAATACATTTTCCCTAAGATTATGTTTTAAATGTCAATCTTTCAATTTTATCTTGATTCTAATAGTCCAACTATTTAATCAACGATTTCGGTACTATTCATTATAATGATTATTATAGTCCAACTATTTAATCAACTATAATTTATTTGTTTGAATATAGTCCAACTATTTTATAAAACAACGTTTAAATATTAGTCCAACTAACATTTAATTTATTTGACGTATTATATTTGATTGAGCGCGTATGGCAAGTAATTAAACGAATATTGCAAATTCAATTCTTGCCTCCCACTATTTTTCGGCGAGCTTCTAACCCTCTGTCGAGTACTCGGGAAATCGTGTTTCCTAGCGGGCTAGGATCCCGTTAAATATCACACAATCTTGACTTTGGCCAACAAATTGTATGATAATTAACTAGGTAGATCTCTAAGATCAATTGGATCCAATCCAATTCCTAGATCCAGGAGGGGGACATCCAAGTCCGAAACATATATCTTATATATGCCAATATATCCAATATATTACCTAACATTTTTCCTCTGAATCAACTAAGCCTTGGCTTTGACACAACAAACTTAGTGATCCCAGTTAAGCGTGACCCATTGACCATGGAAAGCTTCGTAATCAATGTCGATGGACAAGAAGTGGTATTGACTTTGGCCAACAAACCACAACTTGGACAAGACACCAATATGGAACAAAGCTCTCGTGATTCAAACACATCCTCGACGGACAAAGGCCTTGACTTTGGCCAACAAGCCAATGCCAGTCTTAGATCTTGAGTAAGAATCACTCAATGGAAGGAAAAACGCTTAATATTTGTGAGGGTTTTTCGCATGCGAATTGGCAACCAATTTATTATCTTTGTTAAGGTCTCATCATCATACACCCTTAAACATGCATTCTAAACACATAATAAAGCGCGTATAATAAAATAATAATGATATGCGGATGGATACTTTACAAATTGATCTTAGATCAAATCTCTCATTTTCTCTCTCCCGCTAGCACAAATATTTCTTCTACCCGTTACACTACACTTCTAAAGAAACCTCATTTACATTGAGGGGAATAGGTGAGAAGAGAATACAAAGAGTAAGGAGGTAATAAGGCTGGACACGCAGGTCCAATTAATAAATTCCAAATTTATTACAATAATTTCAAAAATTACCCCACCCATCTAATATCCATCTGATATACATTATTCATGCATCGCAACCATGTATTCACACAAGCATGTTATCAATCAATCTAATCAAATTAATTAATCTGATAATTAATGATCATCCAATGTTCAAACAACGATTTGATTTTGCGCGAGTCAAACTCATTTTGCGAATAAGTACTTAAAGTACGAATTCTCGAATTAAATTAAACTATAAAATTAAATCCAATTCAATTTGTATTTAATACTAATCCATTTATTTAATTCCAAATTAAATACTACACTTTATTTGACGAACCTTTACGACTTAAATTCCAAATTTAATCGCTACGGGTCTCAAAGCCCGATTAACGTCCAATGGGCTTTTAATTAATTTCTTTAAGGCATGGACATTTGGTCAACTCGGGTCGAACCCAATAACCAAAGTCCAATCCAGGAGTTACCCCATAAGCCCAGAAATCAATTTAGGCCCATTAGGCCCAATTAAACTTTAAAGGTCCATTAGTCGCATTTGGGCTTTATGGAAGCGGTTTTGGGCCCAATTGGATCCAACCAATTTGGCCTAAACCTAACTTAGTACAATCAAGCCCAATAAGCCCATTTACAACATTAAAAGCCCAATTTCCAAAATTAGCCCAATTTCCAAAATTAGCCCAATTCAATTAAATTACAAAATCCAATTTCATAATTTAATTACATAAAGTGCATAGCATTATTAATTACCCAAATCAATATTTCCAAAACAACAAATTTGTACAATTAATCATGATCATCAACATTTAATCATGTCCAACACAATTTAACAAAAATCAAACCCATTCATGCTTCTAATGTCTCGACTTTATGGTGATTTATTTGTCCAATTTTAAATCCAATCCAATTGAATCAAATTCAACATTAAATCAACATTCCCAATTGATTTCCAACGATCAAAAATCAAAAATCCAAGACAATTTAGGGCATCCATCAATTCGGCCAAGCCTAAGATATTGGGCAAATTTGTTCCAAAAAACATTTCTTGAAATTGACCAAATCAAACTTCAATTAAAACATATTTAAGCATATTCATTCATCCAATTTCATAAAATCATGCTCAAAATCATTTTACCCAAATTTTAAGCCCTAATCAAATTTCATGCTTTCAATCACTCTGATACCATTGTTGGAGTTTCTACGGCCCCGAGGATCGATTATTAAGCAAGAAATAAATGCGAATACAACGAGGGAGTTGCGGAATACTCACATCGATCGGTTGAGCGATGCGGCAACGAGCAAAAATCAAATTCTATCCTCTGTACTGCTCACGGCAGTGAGCTGCTGGTTCCTCCAAGATTCGGCCATTGGTTGACCTCCATCAAGCTCCAAGCTTCGTCAAACGATTCCAAACTCATGGGTGGACTTCCCTATCACCTTCACATGTCTCTCGGAGTACTAGCTCTTGATGATTTTGCCGCAAAATCATCACACTTGCTTCCCATCTTGCTCACGGTTTTCCCAGAAAAACAGAACAAGAAATGCCCAAATGGGCGTGAAGAATAGAGGAAATTCTTGGCTCCAAACCGTAAAACAATGAGAGAGAATAAGTTGATTAATTGTTTTTAGGTTTTTGTATATCTAATACACAAAACCAAAAAGTCAAATACCAATTAAAAAATTGTAAATGTCTTTCAAGCTTTTCAACAACTCCCATCAATCAATCAATCAATCAAATTGTCACATCACTCAAAGTGACATGTGATTTGACGCTTGATGTGACTAATGATTTGACGCTTGATTTGACTTGCGTGCCGCACTCGAATTCGAAATGCGAATGCGCTCGCAAACAATCCCGGGCTCGGGTTCGCTAATTCCAAATTAACGAATTTTCTGTTGCGACGTAATTAAATGATTATGCCTAGCGAAATCACCATTCACGTCGCTAACGAATTAATTCTAAATTAATTCGTTCGCCCAAATTAACATCTAATTTTAATTCCGCGTCGAAATCCAATTTCGTTTAATATATCGAATATATTAATTTATCGATTAATTCCAAATTAATCGTTTTCCCTCTTTAAATGATATTTTATCCCAGATAAAATATCTCCGTAATTAATCCCAGATTAATTTTCCCTCTCATCTAATTAATCCCAGATTAATTAAAAGTCTGAGTCATACGTCATCGGTGAATCTTCGGGAAGCGACCCATGAGATCCCCGGATATGTTGGTAGTAAATTCGGTCGTCGGACTATCCGAACACATAAGTACCTAGTACTACGTTTGTACCGATTTACAAGACAATGTTGGCTTCTAGCAAAGCGCCATGCCTACCCAATTCTCCAGAAATATCCTTACAGGAATATAAGGATCTATATCAGGCGTAGTATACGTAGTATTGTGTATTTCGATCCAGTATCAGATGATCACATGCAAGGCCTGGGGCTGGTACAGTGTCTGCCCCGAACGAAGCATATATCAGATGACAAGCAACTAGTCTATTTATTATCGGATAAACATGACCAAGTCATATTATCCCGATGGTTGCAACCCTTTAGAGAACTAGTTCTGTATCCCTACGGGATCATCATCTCCATATGACTGGAGTGACACTTCCGTCTTGACATCACACCCAACACACTACGATTCTCAATATACCCAGCAGAGGCGTACACAGAACCGGTTAAAGCCCTGGACGACCAAAACCAAAGTATATTGATTGTCGCAAGTATTAGCGGTGCAAGTCTCAGGTTAATACCAAATACACCTACCCTGATTTCGGACTTCCATAGACACATAGTCATACTACCAATGGAATTTCGAGGGGTCTATCCAGAGCGAAGCTGTTTTCCGTACCATCGGTAAAACACAACCTCCTATTACACTTGCATGAGTATCATATACCCAAATATATGAGAACTATGCCGTTTGTGCCCTCACAACCCACACAAGTGTAATACTAGTCTCTTACGTATTTATCGATGTCAAATCTCGATAATACTCTGACTAGGAATATTTAATGATTTATCCTTCGTGGATTGATACTGTCTCATATCATTCTCAATCCAGGAACAAATCATAAGGACCTTCTATCATTTATACATCTAGGTGATCTAATCACAAATGATAAGAGTGCAATCTCCTTTGTCACATAGTTAATTTATACAACAACACCATGATCTGTACAAATAGTGACGCTATGGGTCATAATTGTCCAACACCAAGTTCTTGAAGAAATCATTTAAGCCTGACTCATAGTGTGCGTGTGAAAAGGTCCGGTTACAGCTTGATTCCTAAGTAAGTAAGCTTAGTGATTTTGTCTCGAAAATTGGGATTTGATGGGTCTAACCAACCTAGATATCTTCAAAATACTTTATATTTGTCTATTGAGCTTGATATGATATGACTTCTCTTTTTTCTTTATCTTTTGACTCACCTACCATTTAAGGTAGTTTCATGCTTTATCGGTTATAGGTGGTTTATTTTTTTCAAAGTATTTTTTCTTTTCCATTTTTCAATTTTTATTCCAATGATTTATCCTTCTTTTGCTTTACCTGATGAGCGGCTAATATGCGTATATTTATCGCCCCTCTAGCTTGATGTTCTATGAGTTACCTCGAGTTTTATGAGTGTTTTGATGTGTTTTTGGTTTATTTTATAGGTTAAAATGATATTGAGACTCAATAGAATCAACTAGAGATAAAAACGGTAAATTCGGAGTCAAAACGGTAAATGATATTAAGACCCAATGTTTGATTTACCTGACATTGGATTACATGACTCGACATGCGTATAAGTCATCCTGGCCGAGGATCGGGTGTCGCAACGCCACTTCTTGCGTCACGACGCCCCAATACATGAAGGCCATATATTTTTCCTGGAGATTTGGAGTCGCGACGCCCCTGACGAATTTCGAAATCATAGGGAAATTGTTTTCTACATGCAGAAGAACTCTAGGATTGTTCTATAAATACATAAGTTCATTCCAAAACCTAAAAGAAGTCTCATAACATATTTTGGAGCCCCCAGTGCATTGAAGAATGCCTAAAGTAAGACAAGACCAAGTGCATCACTCGGAGTTGGAGTTTGAAGCCGAAGACTGTAAATGAGAGTTTCTTTCTTCATTTCTCTCTCTAACTTTATCTTTTATGAGTTTTTGGCTTGTTATAATGATTAGTTTGTATCTATTGAATATTATGAGTATTTAATTCATTAAATCTAGGGTTGTAATGGATCCAAGCATGTTTAATTAATTATTTGCATATTTTTATTCATTTGGTTTAGTTATTTATTATTTATTACTCTATGTACTTTGATACTTATTTTATTTGTTTGGCCAACAATAGAATAGTCTTGATAAATCCTTAAGAACTCGACAGAGGAAATTGTGTCTTAGTTATGAGAATAATAGTGTGTGATTTATTTGTTGAATAGATTTCCCTGCAGGATAGAAATATACTTAAAGGGCATACATAGCCAATATTAGAACTTGTTCTTAATGAATTTGGTTTAAATTAATTGACATAGACATATAGTTAATTAGTTTAATTTGAATATTTTCACCTGACCATCGAAAGAGGTTTATGAATAATTTAGAGTTCTAAGTTAATAATTAGCAATAACAACCCAATTGAATAAAAAGTGTCCGAACTTATTGTGTGTTTGCTTAGGTGAAATTACAATCCTAGGTTCTTCTCGCGCATAAAATTTAAACTCCAAAATTGTTGTTTGCTATCTATTTAATCTTTCAATTGAATTTTAGATTAACCATTCTCTTCCTTAACTAATAGTTTAGTTTAAGTTAAGTAGGATAGTCTTGGTATTATTAAGAGAAATATTAAGTTCAAGTGGGTTCGACATCTGACTTTCAGAGACAGATATCTAACCAAACATGCTTTTATCTTCAAATAATTTCTTCAACCAATCACTTTGTCAACTACCTAAGTTCTTACTGGTAGAAACCTATTTTTAATGCTTATAAGTCTAACCTAAATCACCTACTCAAGGAATTGGATAAAAATCAATTCAACACTTATTATTTTCTAAAATTTCATCTGAAATCAAACAAACTTATCATTCGACTATGCTTCACAACCTAGGACTAATATTTTTTTTCTTATTTTTTTAAATAGTAAGAACTAACACTAACATACACACACCCCCAAACTTTGAACTTGTATTGTCCTCAATATAAGATAAGAAGAAATAAATAAAGAGTGAGGAATAATACTACCGTGCATGGAGTTGATCAAGCTCCTGCTGGTTAAAATTTTACTGCACTGGCTATTTGGATTACGCTAGTACCTGCATAAATACACATGCAAACTAATAAACACACAAATAGTAGATAATAAAATAAAACTAAAATAAAGACAATAAAAATAAATGTGTGGGTTGCCTCCCCGCTAGCGCTAAGTTTAACGTCTTCAATCAGACAGTCTCTGAAGATATTCCTTCAATAAGGCTTCAATGCGGCTTTAGATGTCCTATATATGACAGTGCAATGTGCTTTATTGTTCAAAAGCCACTTCTAAAAATTATGTGGCAAATAGAATTCTTTTCCACTCAGTGCCCATACCGTCTTCTTCAACCTTTTAGCTTCATGGGGTCTTGAAAGGAATGATAGACTGTCAAAAGGTATCGTATGATGATTCACTTTGAATGGTTGTGTGATTCTGTCAAGCTTACGGGCGGTATCAATGATGCTACTTTTCCTATGGTGCGATGTGTCCCATTGTGTCATGAGATTTTCAATAGGCTCACACAACTGCTCTTGCCTAACTCCTTGTTCCACCACTTCCCTATAGATGCACTTTCGAATTTCTTCATGTAGCTCTTCATCAGACATTTGCATAATGCATACATCAAGATTATCAGTTTGAGAGTACAAATTGGATATATCTTTAATGGAATCATTTAATATCTCTATTTTGACACCCTCATCTTTCTTCATTGGTATGGAGGTTATGAGTGGCTCATCTATTTATGCTTTCTCATGGCAGACTAAGATGGCATTGCCAAATTCTTTCATTCTCTCCTGGGGTTGTCTTCCGTGTTACTTGGGAAACCCCTTGTGGCCCTTGGCTCAGGTTTCCAAATTTCATGTTCAAGGGTGCCGTCTAACTCTATACCATTGCTTTCATTCTAGTAATATTCTTCTCGATTTCCCTGTTCAAATTGGTTATCTGCATAAGAAAGTCCTACCATGATGGTTTTGGTTCTTGAGGGAATTCTTGAACTTGTGGTATAGGAAGCACACATATCGATCAAGTAATACAATGAATTAAAACTCCATTTAGAATCTACATCTACTACTATATACCAATAGAGTTGTCAATCAAGAAATAATTTAAAACAAATGCAATATATGGTGTATTTTTTCACCATATGTTATCAAACAAGAAAGTTAGAATCTTTTCACCTTACGATATGATCACGATTTTATAAATCTAACACGCAACTACACATATCGTTCAAGTAATATAGTGACTATTAGTCAAATATCGAACCTATAAGGACATATTATTTCTCTTATTAATGCCAAGACTAACCTATTTAACATAAACTAAACTATTGATGAGAGAATGATTGATTAATTTAAAAATAGTTGATAGATTAAATAAACCACAAATAATTATTTGAAGATAAACTTTATGCGTGAAAAGAGCCTAGGGTTATAATTTCACCTAAGCACGGAAACAATGAGTCCATATATTTTTCATTCAGTTGGATTGTCGTTACTAATTATTAACCTAGAACAATAAATTATCTACAAGGATCTTTTGATGGTCAGGTAGAAATATTTAATTTAAACCAATGAATTATATGTCTATATTAATTAACTTAAACAAATTCATTAAAACCAGATTCTAATATTGGCTACGCATGCCCTGCAGGAATATTTCTATCCTGAAGGGAAATCTATTCAAAAGAACTAGATTACACGCATTTATTCCCACGACTAATCCAAATTCTCTCTATCGTGTTCCTAAGGATTTACCGAGACTATTTTGTTGATGAACAAAAAAATAAAATATGCATTCGGGCACAAAAAATAATAAATAATCAATAACAATCCCAAAAGAATAAAAAGATGTAAATAATTAATTAAACATACTTGGGATCTATTACAACCCTAAATTTAATAAATTAGCTACTAATGATATTCAATAAAAATAAGTTAATTATTATTGAAACAAAACAAAGACTCATAAAAGATAAACTAGAGAGAAAAATGAGGAAAAAACTCTCGGTGCAGCCTTCGCCTTCAAATTCCATCACCAGTTGAAACACTCATTATGGCCTTGCTATAGGCATTATTCTTTACTATAGTACTCCAAAATTGTGATATGTGGCTTCTTTTTAGGTTATAGGATGAACTTGTGCTTATATAGAATGTCCTGGGGGTGTTTCCTTATTACAAATCAGATCTAGGATGAACTAGGAATGCATTTCGCGTTGCGACGTACGTCCAAAGCGTCGCAACACACGTTTTCCATGATTGGCGTGTCATAACGCACCTACAAATTTGCTCACTGGATAAGTTTTCTTCATATGCGCGTCTCGACTCACAGTCTAGCGTTTTACCTCTGAAATTTGGCCTAATTTGGTCTGTATAATACGATTTCATCCCTCATTGAATTCGTTTGAGTCGTGATATTATTTTGACCTATAAAACACATCGAAATATATCAAAGCGCTCATAAAACTTGAAATACACCCAAATATTAAGATAGAAGGGCGGAAAATATATATATATTGACCACTCATCATACCCACAAACTTAACATTTTGATAGTCCTCAAGAAAACAAATAAAAATAAAACAAAATAAACAAACTAAAAACTAATTAACCTAAGCCATTTTCGTAGGGTTCACGATTGCATTTAGCATATGCAACAAGTCTTTAAACCTCTAAGCAGCCGTAGTGGACAATTTGTATTCTCATGAGGTCTTACAGCGATGACACCCACAAATGTTATTCAACACATACATGCATCTACACAAAAATAAAATAGTCATATGGGTTACACATAATAATGTCCTCAGAGAATTCCTATCAATGAAATCAAATAACCTTTATAATAACTAACACAACTCAAATCCAAATTTTTGAATAAATCATTTAAGTCAGACTCACAATGTGTGTGAAAAGTTCTGGTCATAGCTTGAATCCTAAGTAAGTCAGCAGGGTGATTTCATCTCAAAAATTGAGATTTGATGTTTATAACATCCCCGACCTGGGAGATGTTGGTTTCTATTAAGGTCCCGGATCGATTATAAGCATGAAAAACATTGCGAATACATATCGACGGATTTGCAGAATACTCACATCGATCGGTTGAGACGATTTGAAGACGAATGAAGCCAAAACTCCACTGCCTTGGTCACGCCCACTGGTGCAGATTTGCTCACTGTTTTGGGCAGTTTTGGATCCAAATTTGAAGCTCCAAACTTCGTCGATTGGATCCCGCCTCATGGGTGAACCTCCCTAACACCTTCGCAAGTCCCGTAAGTGTGCTAGCACTTGAGTTTTTGCCACAAAACTCACTCATTGCTCCCTTGAAGCTCACGGCAGTGAGCTGTGAAGAAGAAAGAAATGAAGCCCCTTGGGCGTGAATTGTGAGAGAGAGATGGAGGAGAGAAAAATGTGTATTAGTTGGTCAAAGCATTTTCCAAAATGCTTTATATATTTTCCAAGAAAATATGTTAAAACAATTACCAAATAATACATCAAAATAATAAAATGGTAAAAGTCTCAACAACTAACACTATTTCATCTACTTCCATCAACTATTCATTTCACTTTATCAAAGTGACATGTAGTCATTCAATCAATCAATCACATCAATCAATCACATCACTCAAAGTGACATTTGATTTGACGCTTGATGTGACGAATGATTTGACGCTTGATGTGACTTGCGTCGCCGCACTCGAATTCGAAATGCGAATGCGCTCGCAATCACACTCGGGCTCGGGTTCGCTAATTCCAAATTAGCGAGTTTTCCGTTGCGTCGTAATTAAATGATTACGCCTAGCGAATTCACTATTCACGTCGCTAACGAATTAATTCTAAATTAATTCGTTCGCCCGAATTAAAATCCAATTTCAATTCCGCGTCGAAATCTAATTTCGTTTAATATATCCAATATATTAATTTACCGATTAATTCCAAATTAATCATTCTCTCTCTTTTAGACGATATTTTATCCCAGATAAAATATCTCCGTAATTAATCCTAGATTAATTTTCTCTTTCTTCTATATAATCCCAGATTATTAATGAGTGCGAGTTATGCGTCATCGGTGCATTATCGGGAAGCGACCCATGAGATCCCCGAATAATTCGGCAGTAAATACGGTCGTTGGAATATCCGAATCACGTACGTACCAAGTACTACGTTCTACCGATTTACAAGACAAGATCGGCTTCTAGCAAAGCACGAAGTCTATCCAATTCTCCGGTATATTCATCTAAGAATATTTAAGATCTATATCAAGCGTAGTATACCAAGTATCGTGTATATCGGCCCAGTATCGGATAGTCACGTGCTAGGGCTGGGGCTGGATAAGTGTCTGCCCCGTCCGAAGCACATATCGGATGTCTGGTAACTAGTCTCTATAATCGGATATACATGACCTTGTCATAATATCCCGATGGCCGGCCAGCACTTAAGAGCACTAATACCGTATCCTGCGTGACATCATCTCCACTATGACTGGAGTGATACTTCCGTCTTGACATCACACCCAATACTCTACGATTCTCAATATACCCAGCATTGGCGTACACAGAACCGGTTAGAGTCCTAGACGACCTCAACCAAAGTATATTGATTGTCGTAAGCATTAGCGGTGCAAGTCTCAGGTTAAGACCATACACACCTACCCTGATGTCGGACTCCCATAGACACATAGTCATAATACCAATGGGATTCCGAGGGGTCGATCCAGAGCGAAGCTGTTTCCCGTACCATCGGTGAAACACAACCTCCTATCGCACTTGCATGAGTATCCAATACCCAAATATATGAGAACTATGCTGTTGTGCCCTCACAACGCGCACAAGTGCAATACTAGCCTATTCCACATTATCGATGTCCAGTCTCGATAATACTCCGGCTAGGGATATTTAATGATTAATCCTTCGTGGACTGATACTGTCTCATATCATCTCAATCCAGGAACTAATCATAGGGACCTCTCTTCATTTATATATCTAAGGTGATCTAATCACAAATGATGAGAGTGCAATTTCCTTGTCACATAGTTAATTTGTACAACAACACTATGGTCTGTACAAATAGTGACGCTATGGGTCATATTATCCAACAGGAGATGTTACCGGCAGGGAATAAGCCGTACTATTCTCTTGAGCCTCTGACTTCTGATATATGCTATTCTTATCTCACATATAAACTCATGCATGGGGCCATTGCCCAACTCATCAATCATGAATGCATAACACTTTTAATACTAAATACTCTGTTTTAATACATATTGCAACTTGAAAATGATTACTAAAATGCAATATATAAGAAATCTTTACTATACAAGATGTATATTACATGTCACTTCCTGACTCTACCTGAACTGGACTTTGTTTCTAACTTGACCTGGTGGACTAAACCTACTAGTAACTACTATCAGTATCCGTCCCATCGAGCTCGTTCTCCGGAACTACCTGCAAACATAACACTGGAAGGGGGTTAGATCGTTTGAATGATCTAAGTGAGTGGACGATTTAAAATGAAAACTGAAATACTGTTATGAAAATGTTTAGTTCAAAAACCAAAGCTCAGAAAAAGCTTAATATGAAAAACCATTTTCTGGTTTGAAAATTCTGAACTCTTTTATGAAAATCTTGTCTGAAACCTCTTTTGTAAAACTTATCTTTTCTGAAAGTCTCTTTTATAAACTGAAAACAACTTCTTTCTTTCTGGAAAACTTTTCTTAAACCTGCTTTTCTGGAAATCTATTATAAACTGCTTTTTCTAAAATACTTTATTTCTAGAAAACCTTTATCTGGAACTTTTTTTGAAAATTTTATCTAAAAACTGTATCTAAAACTGGTCTCCGTCTCTGAAAACCTGACATATAGGGGTGTTACGTATCGACGTCCCCCCATACGCCTAACTAAAGCCAGGAATACAAATCCATGACTTTGGGGCGTTACGATAGCCGTCCCCCAAAGCATGCCACTCATGTCCCTGAAACTAGTGGTCTTGGGGTGTTACTGTAGGCATTGCATTTTTGCATGTGAAACCCGATGATGAGTCTCATTTGGAGGCACTACCTTTTAAGTCGCGGAAACCGCGGGTACAGATGTCGGAAGGGAGGAGTCAAGAATTGACTCATAGTCGGATTAAGTTCGCTGGTTTAGCTTCGGGTTACTTGTTGGTGTTCCGTTTTAAAATTTATTCTCGGCCCAAAACCCCGCAAATCACTTAACCTTAGTCCAAGCCCAATCCAAAGAAATAATTAATGTATGTCACAAATTAAAATAATTAAAACATCAAAACACCTAGCCAAGCCCACCCACCTAATCAAGGCCCACACGCCCATAGCCTTTAATACACACCCCAAATTAAAATAATTATTAATTAAATTAAAACATTAACTAAATAAAATATTAATTATATTAATTAAATAAATAAATAAAATATTTACCAAACATAAAATAAGTATATGCCTAATTTAAACAAATCAAATATAATTATTCCTAACTAAATAAAATTATATACCAATCTAACAAATTAAATGCCTAATCAACACCAAAGTCAAGATCCAAGACTGGCACTGGTTTGTTGGCCAAAGTCAAGACCTTTGTCCGTCGCGGATGTGTTTGAATCATGAAGGCTTTGTTCCATATCGGTGTCTTGTCCAAGTTGTGATTTGTTGGCCAAAGTCAAGATCACTTCTTGTCCATCGACATTGATTACGAAGCTTTCCATAGTCAATGGGTTCCGCTTAACTAGGATCATTAAGTTTGTTGTGCCAAAGCCAAGGCTTAATTGATTCAGAGGAAAAAGGTTATGGAATATATTGGATATATTGGCATATATAGGATATATGTTTCGGACTTGGATGTCCACCTACTGGATCTAGGAATTGGATGGGATCCAATTGATCTTAGAGATCTACCTAGTTCATTATCATACAATTTTTTGGCCAAAGTCAAGATTGTGCGTTATTCAACGGGATCCTAGCCCACTAGGAAACAAGGTTTCCCGAGTACTCCACAGAGGGTTAGAGGCTCGCCGAAAAATAGTGGGAGGCAAGTATTAAATTTTCAATAATCGTTTAGTTACTTGCCAATACGCGCTCATTTCAATTTTTCGTCGTTAAATTAATATATTAGTTGGACTAATATTTAATGCTGTTATAATTAAACAGTTGGACTGTATTCAAACTATTTCAATTAATAGTTGATTTTATAATTGGATTATAGTAATCAATATAATTGAATTTAACCAATTAAATTATAGTTGATTATATAGCTAGACCATAATAATCATTATAATAAATAGTACCTAAAATCGTTGATTGGATAGTTGGACTTTTGGAATCAAGATAAATGAAAGATTAACGTTTAGAACATAATCCTGGGTGAAAATGTATTTAAATGGTTTAATTTTCAAATTGGGAATAAAACCTCAGGATAGTCCTGAAAACCGAGAAGTTACTTTATTTGATATAGTGACGTCTCGAGCCTAAGCCCGGAGTTGAGCAAATAGCAGAGCATGATATTTGGAAGATTCATGTGATGTTAACTTTAGTGCTTAATCCGTTAAGCTTGCCAAATAGACTTCTTAATTTCTTAATCAGAACTAAGGATTAGATCATTATAGTATGATAATGAAATTGAAGGATCTTCATAGATATATCTTTAGATCTTAGAAGTACTAAATTGCAATAGTAAACTCTTGGAGAGTTAATGGCTATACTCAAGGAGACAAAGCCAAAAGTTTGCAATAAGGCAAGAAGCGCAAGACGCACCTTATTTCGACATTCTAGAAGGCCAAGGCTTGGCCAAAGGCTTCTGGGGTGTGGAAAAAGGGGCAAAGGCAAAATCATTATAGTCTTCTAGGAAGACAAAAGGACATATCCCAATATGTCGGCCTAAATTGTGGCAAACGGGGTCACTGAAGCGTGACTGCCGTATGGACAAGGCAGACATGAAGGAATTGAAGACGGTGCAAGGCTCCGACTTCAAATATGTTTGTCATAAATATTTTCACTACTAGTATTAAAATTGGATTTTAGATACTAAAAGTGGTACATAAATATGTACTGATGTGCAAAATCTGTTGATAAGCAGGATACTGACTTCAGTGGAGATCAATATGCGGATCGGAAATGGGACAAGAGTCGTTGTTTTAACCGTAGATACCTAAGTTTAGGAAATACCCTTCGGGTGTGTACTTAAATTAGGAAACTGTTATAATGTAACTAGTTTGACTAGGAACATTATCTCTATATCAGGGTTTAACCCGTTGCGGGTATACCTTTATATTCTAGAACACTAAAGTGTTTTATCTTATAAAGATGATGTTGAGATAAACACATTAGATGTAAATAACAGTATTTATATTTTGAATATAAATAAATCTCAAACATATTACATGACAAACAAATAGTTCATACTTTTTACAGTTTTTACTATTCACCATGAGGAGGTAACTTCCCCAACTATGGTGAAAGGTAATTCTTTTACTATTGCTATTTAGATTAATCTCCCTTAAATATAATATATTCACTATTTAAAATATTGACTTAAAAAGGATACCGCCAGATTGGTCGGTTGGTAATTCATTTTAATCTGGTTTAAACCTGACTAATCAAGGATACCGCCAGATTGGTCGGTTGGTGATTAAACTTTCTTACCGCCTATATGGCAGGTTTATGGACAAATCTTTTTACCGCCTTAATGGCTGGTTGGACTTAATTTGACTTAATCAGGATACCGCTGTTGGAGTTTTCTAAGCATCCCAAGATCATTTAACAAGCATGAAACAAGTGCGAATACAACGAGGGAGTTGCAGAATACTCACATCGAGCGGTTGAGCGACGCGACAACGAACAAAATCATCTTTATGCCCTCCAACAGCTCACGGCAGTGAGCAGTTTGCTCCTCCAAGAATCGGCTTCAATCTTCCTCCATGAAAGCTCCAAGCTTTGTGAGATGATTCCAAGCTCATGGGTGGACTTCCCTATCACCTTCGCATGTCTCAAAAGTGTGCTAGCACTAAAGAAATTTGCCATAAATTTCCCACTTTGCTTCCCTTAGCTCACGGCAGTGAGCAGAATAAAAGAGAGAAAATAAAGCCTCCAAGGCCAAGAGAAAGAGAAGAAATTAGGAGAAAGTGAGTTAGTTTTTTTGGCTAAAGTGTATCTAATACACAAAAAATCAAATCAAAATTGTAAAAGGCATTTCCAAAAGTCAAATACAATTTTTGGAGCCAAAAGCATTTAATGTTTTCCAACCACTTCCATCAATCCATCAATCCATCAAATCAAGTGACAAGTTGTCACATCACTCAAAGTGACTAATGATTTGACGCTGGATGCGACTAGCGATTTGACGCTTGATTTGACTTGCGTGCCGCACTCGAATTCGAAATGCGAATGCGCTCGCAAACAATCCCGGGCTCGGGTTCGCTAATTCCAAATTAACGAATTTTTCGTTGCGACGTAATTAAATGATTATGCCTAGCGAAATCACTATTCACATCGCTAACGAATTAATTCTAAATTAACTCGTTCGCCCGAATTAAAATCTAATTTCAATTCCGCGTCGAAATCCAATTTCGTATAATATATCGAATATATTATTTTATCGATTAATTCCAAATTAATCGTTATCTCTCTTTAAATAATATTTTATCCCAGATAAAATATATCTGCAATTAATCCCAGATTAATTTTCTCTCTCGTCTAATTAATCCCAGATTAATTAAAGTGCGAGTCATACGTCATCGGTGAATCTTCGGGAAGCGACCCATGAGATCCCCGGATAAGTTGGCAGTAAATTCGGTCGTCGGACTATCCGAACACGTAAGTACCTAGTACTATGTTTATACCGATTTACAAGACAAGGTTGGCTTCTAGCAAAACGTCATGCCTACCCAATTCTCCAGAAATATCCTTACAGGAATATAAGGATCTATATCAGGCGTAGTATATGTAGTATTGCGTATGTCGATCCAGTATCGGATGATCACGTTCTAGGCCTGGGGCTGGAATTGTGTCTGCCCCGTACGAAACACATGTCGGATGTCTGGTAACTAGTCTCTATAATCGGATATACATGACCTTGTCATAATATCCCGATAGCTGCAGCATATAAGAGAACCAGTTCCGTATCCTACGTGACCATCATCTCCATATGACTGGAGTGATACTTCCTTCTTGACATCACACCCAACATACTACGATTCTCGATATACCCAGAAGAGGCGTACACAGAAACCGGTTAAAGCCCTGGACGACCAAAACCAAAGTATATTGATTGTCGCAAGTATTAGCGGTGCAAGTCTCAGGTTAAGACCAAATACACCTACCCTGATTTCGGACTTCCATAGACACATAATCATACTACCAATGGAATTCCGAGGGGGTCTATCCAGAGCGAAGCTGTTTCCCGTACCATCGGTAAAACACAACCTCCTATTACACTTGCATGAGTATCCTATACCCAAATATATGATAACTATTCTGTTGTGCCCTCACAACGCGCACAAGTGTAATACTAGTCTTTTACGCATTTATCGATGTCCAATCTCGATAATACCCTGACTAGGGATATTTAATGATTTATCCTTTGTGGACTGATACTGTCTCATATCATTCTCAATCCAGGAACAAATCATAGGGACCTCATATCATTTATACATCTTGGTGATCTAATCACAAATGATAAGAGAGCAATCTCATTTGTCACATAGTTAATTTGTACAACAACACCATGATCTGTACAAATAGTGACGTTATAGGTCATAATTGTCCAACAACCGCTTATATGGCTGGTTGGTAATGTTATCACAAGTTTATATATTATATTATGGGAGATATCTAAATTAGTAGTAGTAAAAGTAATTCCTTTTACCTTAGCATTTTATTTTATTGTAATTTACTTTTCAGTATTTACTTTACCGCATTTTTACTTTATGTCTTTTATTTTCAAGTTTTTACTAGCCCTAGTTATGTGTTGTAACTAAATTAGTTATCTGGGGTTGTGATGACTTTTAATATCACCGGTTTATAAGGGGTTAGATTATAGTTTGGGTATTATAAAGATTTATTTATTGAGTCTTAATCTTAATGCTTTTTATTAACTGGCCACTAATAAAATTGATCTGGTAAATCTAAAATGAACTAGACATAGGGATTTTAGGTTTCAGCCTTAGACTTAATAGCCTACGATCTTCCTTAAGGATATATAACCCTTTAATAGATTTCCTTACAGGATAGACATATAACTGTCGGGCGGGGGTAGCCATAATTGGAACTTAAACTTAATAAATCCAGATAATTTGGTTGACATAGACATATGGTTCAATTGGGTTAAACTGGGTATTTGTGTCTGACCATCGACAGAGGCTTACACATAATTTATTGTTCCAGGTTAATAAATCAATATATTACCCAACTTTAAGATAACCACTTCATCTTTAAAATGATATTGGAAGAAATCACAACCCTAGATAGTTTTTAATATTGAATTTTCTTAAAACCTACTTTCGAATAATTTTATTTACTTGTTTTTAAATTTAGAATCATCACCATTTCAAATCAATCAAACAACCTGTTAGATACTAGTAATCATTTGACCTCATAAAATTAATAGATTAGATATTAAGTCCTCGTGGGATCGATATTTTTATACTACTTGAACGATACGTGCGCTTGTATTATACGTGTGTGTTTACGCCGGTCACTCTTGAGTATGCATAGTGTAGCTAGAGTGGTGCTTATATGAAGGTTTTAGTGTGGGAAGTGTGGTGGAGCAAGTAGACTTGAAAAGGTTAATAATAGGCCTGAATCTGGCCTTGTGTCGCGACACCAAGCATCGTGCATCGCGATCTTGAAAATAAGCCTCAATTCGATTCTTTCTTGTGTGCGTCGTGATGCGAACCAAAACAGCTCTCTGCCTCGGCCATCTCCAGATAGCGTCGCGACGCGTGGCCATTTTCCAAGATATTTTTTTTACCAATTCAGTTTCGACTCTGCATATTATAGACCACCCGAAAGACTTCTTATCATCATATATATGTGTAAATCACCATGAAATAGTTGAAAAATATCTTGTGGCGATAATAGTTTCGAAATATATTCTACATTATGTATTCTAACTAAGTTGCCCATTAAAGGTTATTGCAAGAACCACAAATCCTTTCGACGCAGTGACATTACGCCAGCTGAATTCCAAACCTGTGAGTGGACATTTTTCTCTAAAGTTGACTTTTAAGATGTATTTTACATATCAGGCTTATTTTTATGCTTTAGGGCGTTAGTTGATTTTTATTACAATTATTTCATGAAAGGTTATGTTTTAAGTTATGCTTGAGAAATAAATATTTTCAAAATATGATTTTTATGGTTTTCGAGGCATGTGGGAAAAACTCACCTCAGTATGTAACTAGATACAGACATGGAATTGACGAATGGCATATGCACATGTAGAGGACTGGGGGGACGGTGACATGTAATACCCCCAGATCCTAGTTCAGGACTAGGGAAGACAGATGCCCCTAGATCCTAGTTTCAGAGCTTGAAGAGTAGCATAGATCCGCACCCCCAAATCTAGTTCAGTGGTTTGGGGGATGGTGATACGTAACGCCCCAAGACCACCAGTTTCAGGTACATGAGTGGCATGCTTTGGGGGACGGCGATACGTAACGCCGCAAAGTCATGGATTTGCAAACCTGGCTCTAGTTAGGCGTATGGGGGGACGGCGATACGTAACGCCCCAATACGTCAAGTTTTCAAAGACACATGCCAGTTTTTAGAAACAGTTTTCAGAGACATTTTTCAGAAAAGGTTTTAGAGAAAGGTTTTCTAGAAATAAAGTTTTTCAGAAAAAACAGTTTATAAGAGATTTCCAGAAAAGCAGGTTTTAGAAAAGTTTCCCAGAAAAAAAGAAGTTGTTTTCAGTTTATAAAAGAGACTTTCAGAAAAGATAAGTTTTACAAAAGAGGTTTTAGACAAGATTTTCATAAAATAGTTCAGAGTTTTCAGACCAGAAAAGAGTTTTTCATATTAAGTTATTTCTAAACTTTG
Organism: Zanthoxylum bungeanum; assembly: GCA_019454045.1. Lineage (NCBI taxonomy): Eukaryota > Viridiplantae > Streptophyta > Magnoliopsida > Sapindales > Rutaceae > Zanthoxylum > Zanthoxylum bungeanum. Next base: position 110,386 of record SKCR01017687.1, read on the forward strand.
GTTTTAGAACCAAACATTTTCATAACAATATTTTAGTTTTCATTTTAAATCGTCCACTCACTTAGATCGTTCAAACGATCTAACCCATCTTCCAGTGTTATATTTTACAGGTAGTTCCGGAGGACGATCTCAAGGGGACGGGTACTGATAGCAGTTACTAGTGGGTTTAGTTCACCAGGTCAAGTTAGAAATAAAGTCCAGTTCATGTGGAGTCATGCAGTGACATGTAATATATATCTTGTATAGTAAAGATTTCTTCTATATTGCATTTTAGTAATCATTGTCAAGTTGCAATATGTATTAAAACAGAGTAGTTAGTATTAAAAGTGTTATGCATTTATGATTGATGAGTTGGGCAATGGCCCATGCATGAGTTTATATGTGAGATAAGAATAGCAGATATTTGAAGTCAGAGGCTCAGGGGAATAGTACGGCCTATTCCCTGCTGGTAACATCTCCCAGATCGGGGGTGTTACGAAGATGGTTTCATAGCATAGTCGAGGGAGTCAGTGACTGTACTGGGCAGAGTGCTGGGGTCTTATATACGTAGTATGCCCGAGATACTAGTATATAAGCACTACCTCTCCAGTATCTGATCCTCGAGTACGTCCTCAAGTTCTATAGATATGTTAGTAAGCATTCCCAAGGCTAATTGAATTTCTTTCCAATAAGTAACCCTAATTATTACTCTAGTTATGAATCATTCTATGGTTATTCGAAATTACTAGTAAAAGATCAAGTTAAGCTATGAAATTAGAAAATACAAGTACTAAGAATAATTACTTAAGAGAGTGGGGGGAAAAGCTATAAGAAATGAAGGAAAGATGCATAGATGTTAAAGCAGTCAAAGACAGAAACTAAAGAGATAGAAATAAATAGTAAAGTTGTAAGGATACTCATCCAGGAAAGAATGAAATAGAAAGAGAAAGGAAAAAGCTAGAAAGAAATGTAAAGTATAAAAACACTGTTGTTTAAGCAATCAGAAGCAATTAGAGGTAAAGATATAGAAGCAAATAAGTAAGGAAGTACAAAACCTTAGTACTAAAGAAAATAGAATAAGCCTGAACCAAAAGTAAAATGTTGAAGTAAACTTGAGTAAGATTCCTTCCTTCCTACAAAGATTCCTTTTTTGATCAGAAAATTCACTTAAGTAAACTCAATAGCCTTAAGTACCTCGTATAGATGGTAAGTCTCTCGAGTAATAAGAGATAGACAGAAAGATAAAGGAAGCAAGAACTCAAGATTAGACGTGGAAGTTTCAATGGACAAGTAATACCAATAAATGTGTGGAGATTTTAGATCCCTAACCCAGGCCCGCAGACCAATAAGAGAAGGTTGTAAACAGAAAGGATTAATTTAAGAATCTGGTAGATAAGGCTCTGATCTACCTAGATTCTCATCTCTTAGTTATATCAGTCAAAGAAATGGTCTTGACGGAATCTATCTCACACCTACCTTATATGAGTAATAGACTCTACCAGGACACAAAGTACCAGAAAAAGGACAACGATAACCATTGAGACATAAAGGCTTGCCCCATCCTTTCCCAGCTTAGGTAAGGATAACCGTAAGAAAGCCCGACAAGATTTTTCCTAAAGTAGAAACCGAAGACTAGAAAGATAAACCACTCAGAAAATGACATAGAAAGCCTTCGAAACTAGAAAGAAGAAAAATCTAGTGTAGTCTAAGAATCTAGGCAAGTCAGCACAAGGCTTGCAGTACTAATAAAAGTCCGCAAAATAGACCAAACATAGGAGAAACCCATAGATATGCCAGTAGAAAATCCGTGTATGTTCCAATGGATAAGACGAGTGAGATCGAAGACACTCAAGAGTTAACAGGAATACCCAGTAAGAACAATAAGATTAAAAGGCATGGTTATAACTTATAGCAAAGGCAGATAACAGAGATTTAGGAAATGCCCTATAATAGTGAAACATCGCTAACCCCGATAGCACCACATAACGCCAAGAGATGGGATATGAAATAAACAGGAAGGACACAGATAGTGACAAGGAAGTTCAATACGTATAGTATTAGAGTTATAGCTTGAAGGTAAAAATATAAAAGAAGACCTTATGATAGTTGATAAAAGTTGTGGGCCCCAACAGAAGGTATGGTAATTTTTTTCCTTCCAGTAGTCTCGACTCTAGTAAGTATATAAATACTTAACCAAACCATCACCGAGCCTAAGTAAATAACAGAAAAGTGTATTCAAAGATCTCGGTGGAGTGCGTGTGTTAATCCCTCAACTTAAAGACCTATAAAAAGAGAATAAGTAAAGAAAAGTATTAAACAAAATAGACAGGCCACGAGACAGATAGGCAGCCGAATCATTGAGTTCAACGGAGAATAGATAAGAAACATGAAATATGATAGTCTGAAGTCATGGTGAGTCGAGCAAGATATAGGAATTATCATTGTATTGAAGACCCTTAAGGGCGTTAAACCTCGACAACACAGGGGACAAGAGAAAGCGATTTCCAGAGAAATAGTAGACAACTCGTAAGGAGTTTTATCGTACTGAGCCGGAAGAAATAGATTGAGAGCAGTACCTAAACCAAAATTTAGTAGAAATGTCTTAAGCAAATGAAGTTGGTAGAGTCTCCAAGAGAGTAAAGATGAGAGGAGTTCATAGAACAGAGAAAAGAAAGAAATCTATGTAGCAGGGTCCGTTTCTTAAAAAGGAATAACAAGAGGGAATATAATAAGTCTTTGAGAAAAAGAAACGACTTAAGGTCGTTAAGTAACAGAGACGACATGGTAGAATATTTTAGAGAGCATGGCTCCAGAAAAGGTCCATAAGAAGTAATAGTATCACCAATAGTCGGAATGAGGATTAAGAGTGAAGTGAAGCATGAAACTCGAGTAGTATCTAATAGAAGAATTTTAGTACGAGAGTCCACCCAGATGGGTAAATATGGGAGTTCTAGGCTTATATATAAGCAACAAGTACAACCATTGTAGGGATAAGTAGTGAGACTATCACCACCGGAAAGACATCAGGACCAATCCCCACCCTCCCAACCCCTCTACAGACAACAGCAGTAAAAATAGACTTCAGTAATTACCTCAAAACTATTCCTATAAACAAATAAATATGCAAAAAATAAAAGAAAATAAAATATAACCGAAATATAAAAGTCTTCAGATTTAGTACAAGAACGTGGTAAAAAGGAAGAAATTGGGGTTAAGTAAAATGTTTAGAAGAAAGATAATCTATGAGAGATGATTAAGAGAGAAAGTACTAGTCAAGCAATTACGGAATGCAAAAGAACCAGTTATAGACATAACCAGAGAATTGTAGGAGTTAATACCTCTGCGGATAGAAAAGCAGAAGCATAGACCACAGAAGTTCAGATATAGAATAGAGCAGGAACAAGACAGAGGACAACTAATAGAATACGTGAGGATAGAACTGTCAAAGTAAGATAGAACTACATAAGATATTAAATAAATAACGTTCGAAGTACACGGGCACTAAAACAAACTTTCTTAGATAAGCCCAGTAGTGATACAGAATGGCAAACTTCTCAGCGTTGAGATAAAACTAAAAAATTCATCAAGAAGAAAAGAAAAGTATATAAGTAATGACCAGAACCAAGTAGTATGAGTTGACATTAATGGTAAAGAATAATATCTTGAGAGTTAAAATATTTGGAAAACTCCGAAGATGAGCCTGGAGTATGTAGAGAGCTTGACGATATGGTACTAGTCCCTAGGATCGGTAGAAATTAAAGAATGTAAAGGACAAAGCTATTAGTGATTGAAAACTATTAGAAAAGAAATAAGACAATTAAACAATAAAGTTAAGAAGATTAAAGCCAAGTTCAGGTCGAGCATGTAGATTGTATTAGAAATAAGGATTATCCTTAACCTTGAGCTATGGTATAACGTGAAGAAACTTAATGATAGGAAATATTATCACCTTTAATAAGGAGTAGGCACTAGATAGGAAGAGATAGAAGAATTTAAGCTATACTTGAAGTTGAAAGAAATAAAATTATCGGTTGAGGTATCAAAAACAGTAGTGATACATTAAGAAAGAATATTAACAGGAACCCTAAGTACCATAGCAAAGAATATAAAGGCTAAAGAAGTGATTCAGTTCGAACGGACTTGGATGTGCCCCTATTGGCATAAATATATTGAATTCATGAAGTACTATACAAGTTAAGTACAAGTATCAATTCGAAGGAAACCTAAGCTCAAATCATGAGGAATTGAGTATTTCTAATATACATAGCAAAATATTATATAGTGTGAAACAAGAGATAGATAGAATTTTATGAAGGATACCATTCATTAAGAAATCTAGAGATATGGCACAAACCCCCAGAGCTGAGTATTTATTTACGAGAATCAAATTGAGTAGATCGGGGAAGGAGATTCCCCAGAGTCTTAATATCAAGTTCTTAAGCAAAATGGTAGAAAACAAGTAAAGGGAAATAAGAGCAGTTGAGGTCAGAAACCTTCAAACCAAATTAAGTTTATACAGTTTAACATTAGAAGTGATCGAGGACGAATCCTATTAAGGGGGAGAATTTATAACGACCGGTAATCTCAACAACTTGTGATCTCGACTATTGTTTCATTCTGAGATTAATGTTACATAATATAGTTATGTGGGACACATATATGCCCATGAAATGATTTTGGGGACAACCGGAAAATTTTTCGAAATTCTGATACGAGATGGTAGAATATTTCACTACGGATAGCCCATAGTATTTGGGCCATAACTTTCTCATACGAACTCCGATTTTTATGAATTTTATATCGTCGGAAATCTAAGATCGAGACCTATAGCTTTTACATTGAATATTTTTCAAAATTCGAACCCAAAGATGGTCAAAAATCGTGACTTCCTTAACTACTACAGTAATTTCGAGAAGAGACTAGAAATGAGACATGTGGCAAAATCTCAACCACCCCTTTTATCACAAAAATCAGCCACCTTACCTAAAAATAAGGCACTATTCATGCATCCTTTAAGAAGTGAAAAACGTGAGCTTGAAGTGGAGGGGAAAATCTTCAATTTTTTTTTCATTTCCATGTAAACAATGAAGGTTGGTGATGAGCTCCCAAGTTTTCCTGGTCAAGTAAGCTTCCATTCTCTTCCTATCTTCTCAATTTCTTTTCAATTTTGAATATAGAATATAAAGCCCCATTTCAGACCTTATAAACCCTAGAATTGGGGATTGTTAAATTTGCTTTAAATGGGCTGTTAGCATGTATTTTGGAAAGTAACATGATGGTATTATTATGGATTGAGGCTGTTGTGTATGTGAATGTATTGGAGGGGGAACGTTGAATATGCTTCTTATGTGTTATTGATAAATTGGTACATAAGTTGGGGTTGAATATGCCTCTTGAGTATGCATAGTGTAGCTAGAGTGGTGCGTATATGAAGGTTTTAGTGTGGGAAGTATGGTGGAGCAAGTAGACTTGAAAAGGTTAATATTAGGCCCTGAATCTACCCTCGCGTCGCGACGCCAAACATCATGTGTCGCGACACGTTCTGGAAAATAAGCCCCATTTCGATTCTGCCTTGTGCGCGTAGCGACGTAAGTCTACGCGAAAGACTTATTATCATCATATATATATACGTAAATTACCATGAAATAGTTGAAAAATCCCTTGTAGCGATAATACTTTGAAATGTATTCTTTGATATGTATTCTAACTAAGTTTCCCATTATAGGTTATCGCAGGAACCACAAATCCTTTCAACGCAGTGACGTTACACCAGTCGAATTCCAAACCTGTGAGTGGACACTCTTCTCTAAAGTTGACTTTTAAGATGTATTTTACATATCAGACTTATGTTTATGCTTTAGGGCGTTAGTTGATTTTTATTACAGTTATTTCATGAAAGGTTATGTTTTAAGTTATGTTTGAGAAATAAATATTATCAAATACGATTTTATGGTTTTCGAGGCATAGGGGGAAAACCTACCTCAGTATGTAACTAGATATAGACATAGAATTGACGGATGACATGTGCATATGTAGATGACTGGGGGGACGACGACATGTAACGCCCCTAGATCCTAGTACAGGTCTAGGGAAGACAGATGCCTATATATCCTAGTTTCAAAGCTTGGAGGGTAGCATAGATCTGCACCCCCAGTTCTAGTTCAATGGCTTGGGGGACGGCGATACGTAACTGTGGGAACATAGGCATCTGGGCGACGCATGCTGTCCCGGGCTCGTGGCCCCGGTCGGGAGTACGGAGTAGCCACGGGGGACTAAACGGGGAATAATGGAGTCGCCACCCGGTGTGAACCGGGAAAATGAGATTTAAGGCCGCACTCACCCCTCGCAAGGGAAGACCTCAAACCGTTGGGTTCGGAATGGTCCCTTACTCATGCCACTTGTGATGAAAGGATTTATGTAATAATTTAATTAGGCTTAAGTAGCACTTATTTCCAAGAGTATCATGCTTCTAAATTCACATGTACAAAATGAAACTTACACATACATTTCAGATCTAAGATTGCATGCTTGAAAATACCTCAAAGTAACAACGAACATACAATTTCATTTAGCATATCATGTTCACGGAAAACACAAGCATACATACTAACCATACAAGCATACATATGAGCACTTTTCCAAGTGATACGTGGAATTGTATCCCAAGTACAGACCGTACTACCGTCCATTCGGAATCGGCTACGGAATTTATGTCTGGGTTTCCATCCGATATATACACAAGAAATAATACGCCCAAAGTCATCATGACACAGGTATATGAATCGTAATACGTTAAATCAAGACTAAGGCAAATGACGCAACCAATGGAACAAACATGCTTTTCATTATGATGTGCACAAAGATAAGAACGACTATATGAGGGTTTCATAAAAAATCACCTAAGAAAAAATTATACATGGCATGTGATGAATATGTCTCAGTTCAGTGTGTTCGCGTTCGTGTAGCGTTCGTAAACGCGTTCGAACGGTAAACAGAAGGTTCGCGTTCGTATGGCGTTTGATAACGCATTCGAACGGAACCAGACCTGATGCATGATAAGACTAAGAAAGTACGTGTGCGTTCACGTAGCGTTCGAGAACGCGTTTGAACGGTAAACAGAAGGTTCGCGTTTGTATAGCGTTCGAGAACGCGTTCGAACGGAACCAGACCTGATGCATTATGAGACTAAGAAAGTGCGTGTGCGTTCGCGTAGCGTTCGAGAACGCGTTCGAATGGTAAACAGAAGGTTCGCGTTCATGTAGCGTCCGAGAACGCGTTCGAACGGAATCAGACCTGATGCATGCGACACAAAGAATAAAGATGACAATGTCAAGCTCAGTATGTCCGATCAAACGTATCTTGCATTCAACCGAACACACATCAACCGGCGCGGCAAAGCATCGTGGTAAAGGGGTTTAACCCCTCCCCATAGGGGATCTCACATCGCACTTACTAAGCCCATGCGCTCGATTGAATCATGCATACAAAGAATTAAAAGCAATAATATTAAACGTAGTATGCCCGATTGAACGTATCTTGTATTCAACCGAACACACATCAACCGGCGCGGCAAAGCATCGTGGTAAAGGATTTTAACCCCTCCAATTAGGGGACCTTCCATCGCACTTACTAAGCCCATGCACTCGATTGCATCATGCATACAAAGAATTAAAAGAAATAATATTAAACGTAGTATGCCCGATTGAACGTATCTTGTATTCAACCGAACACACATCAACCGGCGCGGCAAAGCATCGTGGTAAAGGATTTTAACCCCTCCAATTATGGGACCTTTCATCGCACTTACTAAGCCCATGCACTCGATTGCATCATGCATACAAAATAAAGACAATCGTATCAAACTTAATATGTCTGATTGAACGTGTCTTGCATTCAACCGAACACACATCAACCAGCGCGACAAAGAATCGTGGTAAAGGGCTTTAACCCTTCCCCATATGGGATCTTTCATTCCACTTACTAAGCCCATGCGCTCGATCGCATCATAACATAAATAAATAACATGCGGAAATTAAAAGACGGAATTATAAAGTGAGAATAATCAAAATAACATAAAGCGAAATATACGCTGTTTACTCAAGTGGTACGTGGAGTTGTATCCCAAGTACAGACCGCACTACCGTCCATTCGGAATCGGCTACGGAATTTACGTCTGGGTTTCCATCCTATATACCACGAGAGACGACGTATTTTCCGTTTTAATCAATGGCCACAACACACATCACATGCAAACAATATTCAATAAATAATTAAAACACAATTAAAAGAATCAATAAAAATCAAATAAAAAAAACAAGTGTGAAAGGTACCCTCAGGTCTAACCTTTTAAGTCGTCTTCGGACTTGCGTTTCGCGGAGATCGGAAGGGGTAAAAGCTCCTTATTCTTCCGGCTCACTAGCTTAGCGTCTTAACTTGTTGTTCCACTGTTTTCCTCACTGTTTCGGCTTCACTTTGCTGCTGTTTTCTCGGTGTTTTCTGCTCTGTTTTCAGGTCACGTTTTGTGTTTTAAGGGGCTGTTTTTTGCGTTTTTTGCGTTTTTGGGAGGCTTATTGTGCAGATTTTTGTGATTTTTTAGGGAAACTTTATGGAGGTTTTTGGGATGGTGTTTAGGTGATTTTAGGACTGTTTTGGGGCTAAGGACGCAACAAAAACTGACCAGAATAGAAGGTGAACTGCGGCAGTTCACTGGTGTAGTGGGGTGTTTTCAGGGACTGGTTTGGGCGCTGATTTGGAGCTGCTTTTGGGGGTCTTTTGTGCGACTTTGGGGCTGTATTTGAGGCTTATTTTAAGGTGTTTTAGGGCTGTGAATGGTGGCTGGAACTCGGAAATGGAGGGCTGTGTTTTTTAGGGCAGTATACGGCAGTGAATGGAGGCAGTGAGGGTCTTGGCGTGAGGCAGATTTGTGGGGCTGTCGAGGGCTGGTGCGTGAGTTGCTATTGGTTTGTTTGAAGTGTTTATTAACTCGCTGGAGGGAGCTATTTTGCTGTGTGAAAGGCTCGGTTTGTATGTGGTCAGTGAGCAGTGTGTGTGAGGTAGAAAAACGTGAGCATGGGGGCTTTGTGGCTAGGTTTATGCGTGAAGAGCTTTGTTATTTTGTTTGTGATTTTTGTGCAATGTGAGAGAGTGGAGAGGTCTTGGGCGTGGGCTAGAGAGATTCGAGAGGAGAGGTGGCTAGGTTAGTGCATGTTTATATAGAAGAGAGCTAGGGTTTGTCCTTGTCTCACAAGGAATGGATCTTGGTTTCTAATTTAGGAGTTGGTCTTAAGGAAAGTCAAAGATTGAGGGGGGACAAGGTTAATTCAAATTAGGAAGGTGATATCTTTAATTGGTGTTGATTAGGCATTTAATTTGTTAGATTGTATAATAATTTTATTTAGTTAGGAATAATTATATTGATTTGTTTAAATTAGGCATATACTTATTTTATGTTTGGTAAATATTTTATTTATTTAATTAATTAATATAATTAATATTTTATTTAGTTAATGTTTTAATTTAATTAATAATTATTTAATTTGGGGTGTGTATTAAAGGCTATGGGCGTGTGGGCCTTGATTAGGTGGGTGGGCTTGGCTAGGTGTTTTGATGTTTTAATTATTTTAATTTGTGACATACATTAATTATTTCTTTGGATTGGGCTTGGACTAAGGTTAAGTGATTTGCGGGGTTTTGGGCCGAGAATAAATTTTAAAACGGAACACCAACAAGTAACCCGAAGTTAACCAGCGAACTTAATCCGACTAGGAGTCAATTCTTGACTCCTCCCTTCCGACATCTGTTTCCCGCGGTTTCCGCGACTTAAAAGGTAGTGCCTCCAAATGAGACTCATCATCGGGTTTCACATGCAAAAATGCAATGCCTACAGTCGCCCCCACTTTGATGGGACTTGTGCAGTGTGTGACAGTGACAATCCTATCAAAGTACATGCAATGCATTTTCACTTACCTGGCTCGCCAACTGTCTGCTGGTTTGCCTGCTGTGTTGAGTTGAGTTGATCTGGTTGTACCATTTTCTGTATGCTAAACCCCATTTCTGAGGCGTTGCTGAAGTGATGTTTATCCATTTTCGAACTGTGCTCCATTTTTGGAGTGCCATTTTCGGTGACTAATGAGATAATGGTCTATTTTCGAACCGTGCTCCATTTTCGGAGTGCCATTTTCGGCGAGTGATGAGATGATGGTCCATTTCGAACCGTGCTCCATTTTCGGAGTGCCATTTTCGGCGAGTGATGAGATGATGGTCCATTTCGAACCGTGCTCTATTTTCGGAGTGCCATTTTCGGCGAGTGATGAGATGATGGTCCATTTCGAACCGTGCTCCATTTTCGGAGTGCCATTTTCGGCGAGTGATAGTAGTCCATTTTCGAACCGATACTGATATGAGAGTGGTCCATTTTTGAACCGTCGCTGATGATGAGATAGTCCATTTCCAAACTAATACTGATATGAGAATGGTCCATTTCCGAACCGTTACTGATATGAGAGTGGTCCATTTTCGAACCGTTGCTGATGAGAGATAGTCCATTTCCGAACCAATACTGATATGAGAGTTGTCCATTTCCGAACTGTTACTGATATGAGAGTGGTCCATTTTCAAACCGTTGCTGATGAGAGATAGTCCATTTCTGAACCGATACTGATATGAGAATGGTCCATTTCCGAACTGTTACTGATATGAGAGTGGTCCACTTTCGAACCGTTGCTGATGAGAGTGGTCCATTTTCGAACCGTTGCTGATGAGAGATAGTCCATTTCCAAACCGTTGCTGATGAGAGTGGTCATTTTCGAACCGTTGTGATGAGAGATAGTCCATTTCCGAACCATTACTGATATGAGAGTGGTCCATTTCCGAACCGTGCTCCATTCTTGGAGTGCCATTCCTGGCTTGTTCATTCTCGAACTGTGTTTCCATTCTTGGAGTGCCATTCCGGCTTGTTCATTCTCGAACTGTGTTTCCATTCTTTGAGTGCCATTCCTGGCTAAACTGATACTGATGCTGATGTGGGCCTCGTTCCCAGAGTGATGCTGATGTGGCCTCGCCCCCAGAATGATGTGGGCCTCGCCTCAAACTGATACTGATATGGGCCTCGCCCCTGGGACTCATCCCCAAGACTGAAACTGATATGGGCCTCGCCCCCAACTGATACTGATATGGGCCTCGCCCCTAGACTGATACTGCTGATATGGGCCTCGCCCCCAGACTGATACTGATATGGGCCTCGCCCCCAGACTGATACAGTACTGTCGCTGTTCCTGATTGGTTTGTCTTTGCCGTTTTCTCTCTTTCTGCTTCAAAACCTGTGAATACAAAGCAAAACAAACACAAAAGAATGCAAAGTATGTTACGTGTATGCATGCATGCATGAATGAGTTTCCTATCCCGTTGGGTTAGGTCTTCCGCCAATTCTTCCTCAGGAAAAGTACTGTTTCAACCTTTCCACTTTAATAGGCTCAGTGAACTCATTCCCTTCCAAGTCTGATAGTCTCACTGCCCCATTTCTCAATTTCTGAATGACCACCATATCTTTTCTGCTTGCTGCTTTCGGGAATTCCCCGTGTTCTAAACATCACTGAATTTCATAGTACAAGGTTGAATGCTTTTTCAAATATACTCATGTTGCGGTTGAAAGGAAGAGATTCAGGCAAGTAAGCAAAACGAACGTCTTTATTATCATTAAGAAAAGGTTCGAACGAAGAGACAAAATCAATGTCTTTATTAAAAATGCAGGATCAAATAAACTAGGAGGAATAACTTCATCATTCGCAGCATTGCCTTCTTCATTGGCCTATGGTTCTCCACCGTTGTCATCCCCTATTCCTATGAATGAAGCTGAGTGGTTGAGAGTTTGGAGGACAAGGGTTTCGGGTAGGCCAGAGTTGATCATGTAGTTGGGTAGGGGATTTCTGTGTGCGTTGGGTTGTTCTCTTTCTGGGTCAGGTATTTTTGTGAGTCAATGAGGTTTTGGATCTCATGCCTAAGGCGGGTGCAGCTATCAATTCGTGACCCATTCTCCGATGGAAGTGACAATACAGGCTTAGGTCAAGGTTGGGTGGTACAGGGTTTGGAATTGGTTTAGCCTCTAAGGGTTCAAGAAGTCCTTGCGCCTTCAGCTTTTCGAACACCCTTGAAAGAGGCTTACCAAGGTTGGAAAATCGCCTGCTTTTGATGGCAGTGACCTCATCGGTAGTGGGCTTGGTCCTTGAAGGTCCCTCAATATTCCTTCTATTCTGGCCATAGAACTTTCTGTTTTCAGCCTCTTCTTCTTCAATATCCATAACCGTCTCCCTCAATTGTCGGAAATCCGTAATCATCGAAGTCATCCTCCGCAGCTTACCATAAATGGAGGGCTTAGTACCCTTGATGATCATTTTGATCTGGTCTTTCTCAGAGGGCCGAGTCTGCATCTTCAGAAGTTGGCTTCTCCAGCGGTCTACATACTCCTTGAAGCTTTCTTCCGGCTTCTTCTTAGTGTTCTCCAAATCACAGAGTGACAAGTCAATCTCTAAGTCTGTAGCATACTGCTTCAGAAAAGCATCAGCTAGTTCCCTCCAATCTTCCTTAACCTTCTTCTCAAAGCTATGATACCAAACCACAGGTGCCCCCTCAAGTGACATCCCAAACATCTTTTGGACCTGGCGCTGTGATAGGCCCACTGAACTCATGACTGAGACATATTGCTGCAGATGGACTCTCGGGTCTCCATTCCCATTAAACTTGGCTATGTCGGGTATTTTAAACTGAGCTGGCAGTTGTTCTCCGAAGGTCATTGCCTCATAATCTAACAACTCTTTATGTTTAACCCTCATTTTGCGGGTAACTGTTTCAACCTGATCCCGAAGCTTCTGAAATTCTGCCTGAGACCCAATCACTTTGCCTGTTGCATACTCTGCCATGTCATCATCAAAAGTGGGGATATCATCCCCCAACCCATTCGGAGGCTCCTCACATCTTACATTCTCAGAGTTTCCCCCAGCACGGGGCACATCCATATCTTTTATGGCAGTAGTCAAGGCTTGCAATTATTCAGTAATCTTGGCGAAACCATTTTCCAACTGATCTATTCGGGATACTTCATTATCGGATGTACTCATATTTTTTTACCGGTCTTTTAGTGAGTCTTCTCTCTTCCCTAACCCAACGGGAATCTATGATGGCTTTTTGAACACAAGGGTTAGCATGATGTATGTATGCATGAGGGTGCATGAGATGCATGTAACATATATAACATATTAAATCAACTAAAATCTTCAAACATATCAGCTCATTATCATTTTAGAAGCTTCTGGGCTAACTGTCATATGAGTGAACCCGTCCCAGTTTAAATGGCCCAACGAGTTCACATCTCATGGCAAGGAGCCCAACTAAATCCAAATGGTAATGTTCTGGACACACAAGCACAAAGTGGCCCATCAACACTTAGAAGCCTTTGGCCCGATTATCATAAAATACGTTATTGTCCCAGTTTAAATGGCCCAACAAGCCCATATCTCATGACAAATGGTCCAAATGGATCCAAACGATGATGTTCCCAAACACAAACATAAAAGAAAGATAATGTAAACATAGAGTAATAATTTCTACAGAATGGCCCATCAACATTTCAGAGGCTTTGGGCCCAATGGTCATAAGGTACGAACTCGCCCCAGTTTAAATGGCCCAGCAAGTTCGCATTTCTGACAGTAGTCCAACTGCATCCAAATGAGGATGGTCCACAAGCTCATACTCAAGGAAATAATTGTTACTTTAACCATATGATCCCGGTCTATGGGTGGATTCACAGGAGTGTAGACAAAGGCTCTCATCGGTGAAGGATGACCCACAACTAGGTCTCCCCAATCAAGGGTTCGAGCAACTAAGTGAGCACACCCTTTTTTATACACTAAGGTACGTGCCAATGAGCTATGGTTTGTGACTGACTGTCAAATGGATTTCCCGTTGTAGATTCCCCAGAGGGAAGGTGGAGCGAGGCTCACTTAAATACCCAAGCCTCTTAGGCTCTTATCGCTTGGTGTCAGGAATAAACAACGAGTCCTCCAAAGTAGTCCATCACAATAGGCTACGAGTAGATGGCTATCTAGGTGCCTTCACAGCTTTTCCTTCTAGAAAGGTAGTGAGTGAATGAAGACACCAAACCATTACCTAGCCTCAAAATGCCTTTGATTAAACCCCCATTTTATCCACTATAGACACGGTCAATTAGAACATAAATCCAAACATTACAAGACAATATTTCGGGGCCGATTCTCTATCCCCAGTGGAGTCGCCAGACTGTGGGAACACAGGATCTGGGGCGACGCATGCTGTCCCGGGCTCGCGGCCCGGTCGGGAGTACGGAGTAGCCACGGGGGACTAAACCGGAGAATAATGGAGTCGCCACCCGGTGTGAACCGGGAAAATGAGATTTAAGGCCGCACTCACCCCTCGCAAGGGAAGACCTCAAACCGTTGGGTTCGGAATGGTCCCTTACTCATGCCACTTGTGATGAAAGGATTTATGTAATAATTTAATTAGGCTTAAGTAACACTTATTTCCAAGAGTATCATGCTTCTAAATTCACATGTACAAAATGAAACTTACACATACATTTCAGATCTAAGATTGCATGCTTGAAAATACCTCAAAGTAACAACGAACATACAATTTCATTTAGCATATCATGTTCACGGAAAACACAAGCATACATACTAACCATACAAGCATACATATGAGCACTTTTCCAAGTGATACGTGGAATTGTATCCCAAGTACAGACCGTACTACCGTCCATTCGGAATCGGCTACGGAATTTATGTCTGGGTTTCCATCCGATATACCACAAGAAATAATACTCCCAAAGTCATCATGACACAGGTATATGAATCGTAATACGTTAAATCAAGACTAAGGCAAATGACGCAACCAATGGAACAAACATGCTTTTCATTATGATGTGCACAAAGATAAGACGACTATATGAGGGTTTCATAAAAAATCACCTAAGAAACATTATACATGGCATGTGATGAATATGTCTCAGTTCAGTTGTGTTCGCGTTCGTGTAACGTTCGTAAACGCGTTCGAACGGTAAACAGAAGGTTCGCGTTCGTTTATGGCGTTTGATAACGCGTTCGAACGAAACCAGACCTGATGCATGATAAGACTAAGAAAGTACGTGTGCGTTCACGTAGCGTTCGAGAACGCGTTCGAACGGTAAACAGAAGGTTCACGTTCGTATAGCGTTCGAGAACGCGTTCGAACGGAACCAGACCTGATGCATTATGAGACTAAAAAAGTGTGTGTGTTCGCGTAGCGTTCGAGAACGCGTTCGAACGGTAAACAGAAGGTTCGCGTTCATGTAGCGTCCGAGAACGCGTTCGAACGGAATCAGACCCGATGCATGTGACACAAAGAATAAAGATGACAATGTCAAGCTCAGTATGTCTGATCAAACGTATCTTGCATTCAACCGAACACACATCAACCGGCGCGGCAAAGCATCGTGGTAAATGGGTTTAACCCCTCCCCATAGGGGATCTCACATCGCACTTACTAAGCCCATGCGCTCGATTGAATCATGCATACAAAGAATTAAAAGCAATAATATTAAACGTCGTATGCCCGATTGAACGTATTATTTTGTATTCAACCGAACACACATCAACCGGCGCGGCAAAGCATCGTGGTAAAGGATTTTAACCCCTCCAATTAGGGGACCTTCCATCACACTTACTAAGCCCATGCACTCGATTGCATCATGCATACAAAGAATTAAAAGCAATAATATTCAACGTAGTATGCCTGATTGAATGTATCTTGTATTCAACCGAACACACATCAACCGGCACGACAAAGCATCGTGGTAAAGGATTTTAACCCCTCCAATTATGGGACCTTTCATCCACTTACTAAGCCCATGCACTCGATTGCATCATGCATACAAAATAAAGACAATCGTATCAAACTTAATATGTCTGATTGAACGTGTCTTGCATTCACCGAACACACATCAACCGGCGCGGCAAAGCATCGTGGTAAAGGGCTTTAACCCTTCCCCATAGGGGATCTTTCATTCCACTTACTAAGCCCATGCGCTCGATCGCATCATAACATAAAAAAATAACATGAGGAAATTAAAAGACGGAATAATAAAGTGAGAATAATCAAAATAACATAAAGCGAAATATACGCCGTTTACTCAGTGGTACGTGGAGTGGAGTTGTATCCCAAGTACAGACCGCACTACCGTCTATTCGGAATCGGGTACGGAATTTACGTCTGGGTTTCCATCCTATATACCACGAGAGACGACGTATTTTCCGTTTTAATCAATGGCCACAACACACATCACATGCAAACAATATTCAATAAATAATTAAAACACAATTAAAAGAATCAATAAAATAAAAATCAAATAAAAAAAACAAGTGTGAAAGGTACCCTCAGGTCTAACCTTTTAAGTCGTCTTCGGACTTGCGTTTCGCGGAGATCGGAAGGGGTAAAAGCTCCTTATTCTTCCGGCTCACTAGCTTAGCGTCTTAACTTGTTGTTCCACTGTTTTCCTTGCTGTTTTGGCTTCACTTTGCTGCTGTTTTCTCGGTGTTTCCTGCTCACTGTTTCAGGTCACGTTTTGTGTTTTAAGGGGCTGTTTTTTGCATTTTTTGGAGGCTTATTGTGCAGATTTTTTAGGGAAACTTTATGGAGGTTTTCGGGATGGTGTTTAGGTGATTTTAGGACTGTTTTGTGGGCTAAGGACGCAACAAAAACTGACCAGATTAGAAGGTGAACTGCGGCAGTTCACTGGTGCAGTGGGGTGTTTTCAGGGACTGGTTTGGGCGCTGATTTGGAGCTGCTTTTGGGGGGTCTTTTGTGCGACTTTGGGGCTGTATTTGAGGCTTATTTTAAGGTGTTTTAGGGCTGTGAATGGTGGCTGGAACTCGAAAATGGAGGGCTGTGTTTTTTAGGGCAGTATACGGCAGTGAATGGAGGCAGTGAGGGTCTTGGCGTGAGGCAGATTTGTGGGGCTGTCGAGGGCTGGTGCGTGAGTTGCTATTGGTTTTTTTGAAGTGTTTATTAACTCGCTGGAGGGAGCTATTTTGCTGTGTGAAAGGCTCGGTTTGTATGTGGTCAGTGAGCAGTGTGTGTGAGGTAGAAAAACGTGAGCATGGGGGCTTTGTGGCTAGGTTTATGCGTGAAGAGCTTTGTTATTTTGTTTGTGATTTTTGTGCAATGTGAGAGAGTGGAGAGGTCTTGGGCGTGGGCTAGAGAGATTCGAGAGGAGAGGTGGCTAGGTTAGTGCATGTTTATATAGAAGAGAGCTAGGGTTTGTCCTTGTCTCACAAGGAAGGGATCTTGGTTTCTAATTTAGGAGTTAAGAATCACTCAATGGAAGGAAAAACGCTTAATAATGATATGCGGATGGATACTTAACACATTGTTCATAGAACAAATCTCTCACTTTCCTCTCTCCCGCTAGCACAAGTATTACTTCTACTCAATTACATAACACTTCTAAAGAAACCTCATTTACATTGAGGGGAATATGTGAGAAGAGAAATACACAGAGTCAAGAGGTAATAGGCTGGACACGCAGGTCCAATTAATAAATTCTAAATTTATTACAACAATTTCCAAAATTGCCCTCACCCATCTAATATCCATCTGATATGCATGATTCATACATCGCATCCATGTATTCACACAAGCATGTTATCAATCAATCTAATCCAATTAATTAATCTGAAATTAATGACCATCCAATGTTCAAACAACGATTTGATTTTGCGCGAGTCCAACTCGTTTTGCGAATAAGTACTCAAAGTACGAATTCTTGAATTATATTAAACTACAACATTAAATCCAATTTAATATGTATTTAATACTAATTCTATATTTAATTCCAAATTAAATAATTACACTTTATTAATGAGCCTTTACGACTTAGATTCTAAATCTAATCATTACGGGTCTCAAAGCCCGATTAACATCCAATGTCAATTTAAGTTAAAGTCCAATGGGCTTTTAATTAATTTCATAAGGCATGGACTTTTGGTCAATATGGGTCAAACCCAAATACCAAAGCCCATTTAAGGAATCACCCTTATTTACCAAGAAACCAATTTAGGCCCATTAGGCCCAATTAAAATTAAAGGTCCATTAAGTCATAATTGGACTTTATGGATATGGTTTTGGGCCCAATTGGATCCAACCAATTTAGCCTAAACCAAACTTGGCCCGACCAAGCCCATTAAGCCCAATTACAACTTTACAAGCCCAATTCCAAATTTGGCCCAATTAATTAACTTACAAAATTCCAAATTTCACAATTAATTAATTTAAAGTGTATGCCATAATTAATTAACCAAATTAATATTTCCAAAACATCAATTTACACAATTAATTATGATCATTATCATCAACACATGTCCAACACATTTGAATCAAAAATCACATGATTTTACATGCTTATAGTCACGACAATTTAGGGTTTTACATGTCCGATTCCGAATTCAATCCAATTAAATCCTAAATCAACATTCCCCAAATGATTTCAACTCATCCAATGATCAAAATCAAAAATACCATGACATTTAGGGCAAGACTAGATTCGGCCAAGCCAATCATATTGGGGAAAATTCATCCAATTCGATTTTTGTCAAATTGATCATGCATAACACTATGTTATCATCATTTAAGCATATCCAATCAATCAATTTCACTCAAACATGCTCAAATCAATTTTTCCCAATTTTACCCTAATTTCAATTTCATGCTCAAAATGGCTCTGATACCATTGTTGGGTTTCTACTATAGTCCCGGGATCAATTCAAGTAAGAAATCATGTGCGAATACAACAAAGAAGCATGGCGGAATCATACTTACATTGATCGGCTTTTGCGATGCGAGGAACAATAAAAACTTCATCAAGCTTTCGACAATGGTGCTTCTTTTGCTCCTCCAATTTTCGGTCAACTCCATGGATGGATCTCCAAGCTCCAAGCTTTGTGCGGTGATTCCATGCTCATAAGTTAGTTTCCCTATCACCTTGGATGACCCTTCATGTGCTAGCATAAGGAAAATTTGCCACAAATCTTCCTTGTTCTTTTTGTTATTTTCGGCCTTGCCAAGAAAATGGAGAAAGAAGAAGTTTGGCCTCAAAGCCGAGAGAGGGAGATGAGGGGAAAGGTTCTCCAAAACCGTGAGTTACCAAAAGAGAGAGAGAGAATGTGTTAGTATTTGGTTATTTTAATTTCCAAAATTCAAATACCAAAACAATTAACATTTTTCCATAAAGGTACAAGACTTTTAAGTCTTCCAACCACCACAATCAATCACAAATGACAAGTTGTCACATCACTCAAAGTGACTAGACATCACATCAATTGATTGACTAGTGATTTGACACTTGATGTGACTTGTGGGCCGCACTTGAATTCGAAATGCGAGTGCGCCCGCAAACACTCCGGGCTCGGGTTCGCTAATTCCGAATTAACGAATTTTCCGTTGCGACGTAATTAAATCAAATTTAATAAAATAATTATGCCTAGTAAAATTACTATTCACGTCGCTAACGAATTAATTCTAAATTAACTCGTTCGCCGAATTAAAATCTAATTTTAATTCCGCGTCGAAATCCAATTTCGTATAATATATCGAATATATTATTTTATCGATTAATTCCAAATTAATCGTTCTCTCTCTTTAAATAATATTTTATCCCAGATAAAATATCTCCGTAATTAATCCCAGATTAATTTTCTCTCTCATATAATTAATCCCAGATAATAAAGTGCGAGTCATACGTCATCGGTGAATCTTCGGGAAGCGACCCATGAGATCCCCGATATATGTTGGCAGTAAATCCGGTCGTCGGACTATCCGAACACGTACGTACCTAGTACTACGTTTTTATCGATTTACAAGACATGGTTGGCTTCTAGCAAAGCACCGTGCCTACCCAATTCTCCAGAAATATTCTTATAGGAATATGTGATCTATATCAGACGTAGTATACGAAGTATTGCGTATTACGATCCAGTATCGGATGTCACGTGCAAGGCCTGAGGCTGGAATTGTGTCTGCCCCGTACAAAGCACATATCGGATCTCTGGTAACTAGTCTCTATAATCGGATAATCATGACCTAGTCATATTATCCCGATGACTGTAGTACATAAAACACCAGTTCCGTATCCTACGTGATCATCATCTCCACTATGACTGGAGTGATACTTCCGCCTTGACATCGCACCCAATACACTACGATTCTCAATATACCTAGAAGAGGCGTACACAGAACCTGTTAAAGCCCTGGACGACCAAAACCAAAGTATATTGATTGTCGCAAGTATTAGCGGTGCAAGTCTCAGGTTAAGACCAAATACACCTACCCTGATTCAGACTTCCATAGACACATAGTCATACTACCAATGGAATTCCGAGGGGTCTATCCAGAGCGAAGCTGTTTCCGTACCATCGGTAAACACAACCTCCTATTACACTTGCATGAGTATCCTATACCCAAATATATGAGAACTATGCTGTTATGCTCCCACAACGCGCACAAGTGTAATACTAGTCTTTTACGTATTATCGATGTCCAATCTCGATAATACTCTGACTAGGGATATTTAATGATTAAACCTTCGTGGATTGATACTGTCTCATATCATCTCAATCCGGAACTAATCATAAGGACCTTTTATCATTTATACATCTTGGTAATCTAATTACAAATGATAAAAGAACAATTTCCTTTGTCACATAGTTAATTTGTACAACAACACCATGATCTGTACAAATAGTGATGCTATAGGCCATAATTGTCCAACAAACTCATGGTACATCGGTTAAAACAATTGGAACTCCAATTCCAATATACACTTAAGAATAATTTACAATAGTAATACTTATCCCAAGGTCGGACCACCTAGTGTCCATTATTACTACAAGACTATTCTAAGTCAATGTTATTCTTAGCATATCTATACATCAATCTAATATGGATAATGAAAATACCATTAATAAGATATGAAATGCAAAATGTACTTATTTTATTAATAATTAATAAAATGTACAACTCGGATTGACACTCCAAGCACCAACTCCAACAAACTCCCTCTTGATTAGTGCCAATTTGGATGGTACCACAGACCCATCTCATCCATATGTTTATCGAATAACTTATGAGCTAAGGCCTTTGTAAGTGGATCTGCTATGTTGTCTAGTCCTTGAAACTTCAAGACCAATATGTCTTTTCATTCAATTATCTCTCCAATTACGCGGTATTTCATTTCCACATGTTTAGACTTGGAATGCGCTCTCGGCTCCTTAGTCTGTGCAATGACTCCACTATTATCACAGTATAATGAGATCGAATCCGTCATACTAGGTATAACTCCATGTTCTGTGATAAAATTTCTAATTCATACAGGTTCGTTAGCAGCTTCTGAAGCCGCTATAAATTTCGCATCAGTGGTGGAATCAGTTGTTGAGCCTTTCTTTGAACATCGCCAACTAACTGCACCATCATTAAGGGTAAATATGTAACCTGATGTAGATTTTCTATCATCTGGATCTCCCTGGAAGTCGAAGTCTGTATAACCCTTAACTTGTAGCTCATTTTCTCCATATATCAGAAACTTATCCCTAGTACCCTTAAGATATTTTATGATATGTTTCATGATTGTCCAATGATAATTACTTGGATCAGATTGATATCGGTTGGTCACACTAACGTCGAAACTGATGTCAGGTCTAGTACATAACATATCATACATTATGCTTCCAATACAAGAAGCATATGGCAAGTTAGAAATTCTAACTCTCTCTCCTCAGTCTGTGGTGCCAATTTTCTTCGAAAGATGTATGTCATATCGGAAATGTATATTTACTGCCTGCTTGTATTTGGTAAAGCCATACCTTTCTAACATTTTATCTATGTACTTTGATTGCGACAACCGTATAAGCTTCCTAATTCTATCCCGGTAGAGCCTTAAGCTTCACCCATATCTTTCATGGAGAAGTTCTTGTAAATGTAGACTTTAACACTTGCATCAATCATATATCATTTCCTAGGATAAGTATGTCATCTACATACAAGACTAGGAAAATTGTCATGCTCACTTTCTTATAAACACATGGTTCTTCCTAGCTCTTGATGAATCAAGATAATCTAATTATCTCATCAAAATGATGATTCCAGCTTCAGGATGTCTGTTTAAGTACATAAATAGACTTTTGGAGCTTACAAACCAAGTTTGAAGTCTCACTGGATACGAAACATTCTGGTTGTTCCATATCCTCCTCAAGGAATCCATTAAGGAAAGCAGTTTTCACATCCATCTGACATATCTCATAGTCGTGATATGCAACAATGGCTAAAAGAATCCTAATGGATTTTAGCATGGCTACTAGTGAAAAAATTTCCTCATAGTCAATCATAGGACATTGAGTGTAACATTTCGCTACCAGTCGAACCTTAAAGGTTTCCACATTTTCATCGGGCCTCACTTCTTTTTGTAAACCCATTTACATCCTATATGTTTAACTTCTCCAGGAAGTTCAACTAAGTCCTAGACTTGATTGTCATACATAGAATCCATCTTGGATTTCATGCTTTCTGTCATTTTCTCGAATCGATATCCAATATCTGTAACATCCCGGATTATTTTAGAATATTGGCATGAATTGATTTTATTTACGTGTGGGGTCGCGTCCAAACGCGAGAATTTTATTCATGATAAAATAGAAATAATTTCAAGGAAATAGTCAAGAGATATTATTAATTAAAACTTAAGGGGGTTAATTTGAAATTAACCATACTTGTGTAGAGGATTCTAGATAAATACAACATACCTTTTAGATATTTTTAATACACACATTTTATTATTCTAGAAAATACTACACTCATGTATTGTATTTATATATATAACCCACACGTGTTACACGGAGGAACACACACACAGTTAATTAAAAGACTCACGCACACAGTTAATAAGGGCACGCACGCACAGCTCACACACAGAACACACACACAGCCACGAAAACAGGAAGAAGAAGAAGAAAGAAGCAGAACCGAGAAGGGGAAAAAGAGAAAACATAGGAGGAAGGATAAGAAGAAGATACCGAAAGAGAGAGACCCATTAGTAAGTATGCTATGACAATGATTTCCCTTGAGTTTGAGTGTTTTTAATGCATTTGGGTAAAATAATTAATTAGAAGGATTAGATTAAAATTGATGATTGAGAATACACTAGAATACCCAAGTCTCGTTTATTTTAATTATGAAATTGAAAGAAATTAGTTTGATTAAGAAATTTAGGGGAAGAATCGGTTATGAACCCTAGATTAGAAATTGGGGATTGTTGAACATTTAGTAGAAGGTGTGAAATTCAGATTTTGCTAGTTTTAGTTATGAGCAATGTCGAATTAAAGGGGTGTTAATGGAGTTTTAACTGCTTTTAGTAAACTGAAATTATTTGGATTAGGACCCTGTGATGTAAGCCCACACTTTTAATTTCTAAAAATTTTGTGGCATGATTGAAGCTTAGTAAATTTTGTAAGATTTTAGTTGGATGTTTTTTTTTTTGTTATTTGGTTTTCTTCTTAAGCAAGCCTCTTCCAAATGATAAGCTGAATGCAAAAAGCTGTGAAGATAAGTTATTAAAGTACTCGGACAATATGATAGTGGAATTCTTTTGTGCCTCTGTTCTTTTATAATCAAGCCCTTTTTTTTTGTGGGTGGCATCAGATTTTACTGCAATCTTTTTCCAAGGGATCTTATCCAGAACTCTAGTGTATTAGGAATATAATGACATCATCATGCCATGACAATGACGTGTGTCTGGAGTTATCGTGCTGTTTGTTATCACATTGATATCTTGGTACATTTCAAAGTCTAAAACATGATAATTTTTCATAATCCTGGTGAAGATGTCACCTTCTGATATGGTATGGTGGAATACATTGTTGAAGTATATGGAAATTTAGTTAAGCTGTGCACCTACCTCCTGTATGCATATAACTAAGTTATTCAAGTATGCTTTATGAATGTTTTTAATCGCTTAATGGCAATTGAAGTATGTGGATCAAATTTTATAATTACCAGGCATGATATTGATAACCAAACTTTTTCATGTGCAAGTTTTTATGCATTAATGATTTAATTTATTGCCCCTCGTATTAATATTTTTCAGGAACAATGTGATCGATGATCTTTTGTAGGATATAGCTGTTTTATTGAAGCACATGTTGTCACTGATGTACACAGTTGTGAATTATAGTCGATTCATTATGTAATACTGATGATTGAAGTAGCCTCTAGAGGGATAAATAGAGTTAGAAATTGGAAGAAGTTTTAAGGGGAAATGGCCAAAGGTATTCGGCCAGGGTGAATTAGATTTGGGTTAATTTAGCTATTATTCATCTTGGGAATTGAGTTTTATAATGTCAGCTTTTATTATGAGTTTTTCTTAATTTGTTAAGGCCGAATGAATAATTGAAATTGATGCTTTTAGATTTGTTAGTAAGTTGTTCTTGGGTGGATTGTGCGTTTCTTGTTGTTGGAAACTGACCTATGTATGTTTATGGCTGTAGATGATATTATTGGTCATAAAGGTAAGTTAAGTTTTGATTATGTAAACGAGTATGAAGCATGTATAATGGAAGCATATAAGCATATAATAAAGGGTACATATATCATTTATTCGTAGGAATGCATGAGCATACATGTGTTTTATGATTTTCATAAATTGATAAAGAAATAGAGAATGTTTTGAAACTCAAAAGTATTTTAAAAGAAAAGTTTCAAATATTTTGAAGGAAAATGTTTTTCAGAGAAATGCTTTTACAGTTTGAGATACAGTATATGGTTTTATGTTTTTCGGGGTATGAGGTAAAAACTCACCCCAGTATGCAACTTGACAGATTGGAGTTGACGGATACTATGGAATTGACGGATATAGAAACATGTGCACATGTGGAGGACTGAGGGGACGCTCTCAGATCCTCGAGCAGGACTAGGGATTACAGAGTCCCGAAATCCTGATTTCAGAGCTGGGTGGCTACACTATAGTTGAGTTATGGTCCTGGGTGTAGAGCTCTACGTTGCCAGTTGATTGTTTGTCCTGGACGTAGGGTACCACCAGTTCTAGAGATGCCCAATTGAGTTATGGTCCTGGGCATCGAGTACACCCAGTTGAGTTATGGTCATGGGTGCAGAGCAGTTTTCAGTTTTCAGATTTTCAGTACACAGTTTTCAGATTTTCAGTGCCTAGATTTCAAAAACCAGATTATAGTACACGGTTTTCAGAAACAGAGTTTAGAAACAGTTTTTCAGATTTCAGTTTTCAGTTTTCAGTTATAGTTTTGAAAAAGAGCTTTTAGAAAAAGGAAGTTTCCAAAGTCAGACTTTAGTAAACAGTTTTAAAGTATGTTTTCAGAAATATAAGTTTTATTAAGAGGTTTTCAAAAGAGTTTTCAGAATAAGTTTTCACGAAAAGTGCTTTCTAAAAGCATAACATATTATAATAGAATACAATTATAAATTATACATATCAATCATACATCCTAATGATAATGCATGGTAACATGGTTACATCTGCATGGATAAATGATTGATGTTCATATGTATTGTATGCTTTCATGGAATGAATGCTTTATTAGACACTAATGCATGCTGACATGATTCTATATACATGTAAATGTAATTGATAACAATATGTGAATAGAAATAATACTTTATAATTCCGATTTGATGATATTTCAATGAGATTAAAAGAAGATAATTATAATAGATGTTCAACTGGGTTAACAAAGAGTAAGTAGGTAAGTTTTAAGATATCAGAGTAGCGCAGCAAAAACGTAATAAAACTTGTTTTAGTAAAGAATATAGAAATTTGTTGATTATGTTAAAAATCTTAAGGTGTGAATAGTTTATGATGTGTGCATAAGAAAATAAATAGAAAAGACTAGCAGTAAGTAATGTATATGTAAAATGAATAAAGAGATATTTAGTTAATTTAGACTTCGTATATGTTTGCATGGTCAGCTAGGCAACTCAGGATAATATAGAACAAGGAATTCAGAATTTGTGTGTGCTTGATACTCAAGGAATGGGCGTAGTTACTTACTGAGTCCTATGACTCACACCACAATAGTGTTTGAGTTTTGCAGGTTGGTGACCTGATTGGTCGACCACAGACACCAGAGCTTGAGGAGCCGGATAGGAGCGTTGCAGTCAGCCGGTCACCAGGTCTTGGGTAGATAAGAGTCAAGTTGTTTATGAGTATAGTTGTAAAGTAATTGAGTTGTTTATAAGTTTAGTTGTATAAGTTTAAGTTTGTAAAAGTTTTTGTTTACACGTATTTTCGGGCATGGAGCCCAGTTATATTTTTCTTGAGTTTATTGAGTTAGTGTTTATTTTAGTGTCAGGTCCTATAGGTTGTATTGAGATGCTGGACTTGATCCAGGTTGCATGACTTTAGTAGAGGTCATGCCGAATTTTCGTTAGAATCAGAGGCTTATAGAGGCAGGATTAGCCTGTCTTCTGCCGGTAGCATCCTAGCTTAGGCGGGATGTTACAATATCACTTCCTTATACGTAGTCGGATCTGTTTCCTCTAAGAGGAAAACATCAAGGCTCGCATCAGATGTTAAAAACAATCTCTCAAGAGGCTTTGATATTCTATTCGACTTATGTAGAACTTGTGTTGTAGATATTTCTCCTAATTAGATCTATGGTTCCATCTCAAATTCCTTAATGTTGGGATCAAACTCATAAAGTTCAATCTCTCTACAATTCCCACTCTCTCAAAAATTACTTTTCAAGAAAAATGGTAAAACAACAACAAATATATTTTATTGCTCGGAATCGTAGAATTGATATTCCATGAAATTATCAAGATATCCGACGAATCTATATTTATACCCCTGGGTGCTGGTTTATCCCGCTGCACAACTCTAATGTATGCATGATAACCCCAAATCTTTAAATGACAAAGACTTAGATTTCTACCGAACTATATCTGATAGAGGGTCGTAGAAAAATCTTTCGATGGAACTCTATTAAGTATCTGGGCAGTAGTAAGTAAAGCATAACCCAAAGGTAATAAGGAAGATCTGTATAGCTTATCATTGTTCGCACCATATCAAATAAATAATGATTTCTACGCTCAGACACACCTTTGTGTTGAGGTGTTCCTAGTGGGATTATTGGTCAAGAATTCCATTCTCCATTAAATAATTTCTGAATTCTTAACTCATATATTCACCGCCTCTATCTGATGTAAGACATTTGATGAATTTACTAGTTTGTTTCTTTACTTCGTTTCGAAATATTTTGAACTTGTCAAATATTTCTGATTTATGTCTCATCAAATAGCATATCCATATCTAGACTTATCATCCGTGAAAGTCATGAAGTATGTTGAACCATCATGAGCGGCATGATTTAATAGACCACACATGTAATGACCGATAATCTTTACTACTGTTGCACTGTAGTATTGTTCCATCGCGAAACGAGTGTTATATAACATAAACTATGTTCGAGCATATGTATGAAATGACTTTGGGGATAAACGGTAAATTCTTCGAAACTTTGATGCGAAATTCTACGATGTTTCACTACGGACAACCCATGGTTTTTGGGTCATAAGATTCTAATA